>JAUTDX010000127.1:0-62671 GCA_030844895.1 Ambrosia x helenae
TTTAAAAAGGCCAATCTAAATGGATATTACCAAGTCAAGATGAGTTAAGATACACAGAAAAAAGAGTCTATTGCAGGCTGTGTGTATTACAACACCATGTAGTGATGCTTTGGAGGCAGTTTTTTTTACTGTTCTTGTTGGGTCTGCTGACCTGGAGAAGAACAGATGATTAAAAGCCAAAATATGCTAACAGTTGATTCCACAAATAAACAGTCTTTACAACATACTCTTCCCAAAAGACTGCTGACCCTAACAACTGTTCCATCCAAACAACTGCTGTGACAACTGCTGATACAAAGGACTGATAGAGAACAACTGATAGAGAACAACTGCTGACCAAAGGTCTGATGAAGAAACAACTGCTGATCAAGTACTGAAGACTAAAGGTTTGTTGGAGTGAACAGCACTTAGACTCCAACAGATGTTACAAGACCATCAGAGTTTTCCCTTAGCAGTAGTTTACTTTACAGTGTTTTGTAATATAACAGTAGTTTGTATAGGGCAGATGTTTTATGTTGTTATTCTGTTAGAGGTCACTATCTTAGGTGACGTCAGCACAGGTTACCAGTGGTTTAGGTTTGTCTATAAATAGAACAGTGCTTGTACTGTTCTATCACATCACACAAACATTCTCTCAGACAAACAATCACTGTGTGATCAGGCTGAGGGGGAGTATTTGTACTGATTGTAATCTTTCAATTAATGAAAGCATTTGATCATTGAAAACATTTATTCCTGTTGTTTTGATTATAGTTTATCATTCCACTGCAGTTTCCATATATACTTACATCATTCATTTCTCATCTTATTCTAAATATATCAAAACAATCAAACTCGGATCCTAACAGTTCTAAAACGCCAATACTTTTATGGCGTTGCAGTTTCTCTTTTAACTTATACCCAATTAGTTTGTGATTAAAAAAAATAGATCATGTAGTCAGGACTTTGAGAACCACAAAATGCTAGTGTTAGAGAACATTTGTTTTTGGAAATTCCTTGTACAACCTTATTCTTGTTATGCATGACATAAATACGTGATCATTGGTTTGGTTTCATTTTGTAGGTATTGATTACTTGTCAGTTGCTGCATATGACCATCTAATCCCTTCTCATCTTGTCTTCTTAGAGAACAGGGTAAGGCGTATACTCTTTAACATACTTTGCGTGTGAAGCAGTGGACATTTCATAACACTGCTACTATATATGTGTGCTCTCAGGATATTATTCTTGTGGAAGGCTTGAAACTTGAAGATATAGAAGCAGGGATATATAATGTGCATTGCTTGCCATTAAGGTTACTAGGAGCTGAGGGATCTCCCATAAGATGCATCCTCATCAAATGATATTAGGCAGTTCACAAATCAAACTTCTTTTTCTTTTAATCTTTTTTGGTATATCAAAATATGTTTGTTGTTTTCTTGTTAGTTTGTAAATTTATTGTCAGTATTGCAAACATGCTAAAACAGACTTAATGAATTAATAGCAAGAGCAGTTGTAGGAAAATTAATTAATCACAAAAAGCGCATCGTATTTGGTCTAAAGCTCTCATTGCGGGGCTGCACTTGCAAATTTATTATTGGGTACAAACTTGTTTATAATCTATGGATGGTTGTATGAACAAATCATTTTTACGCATCACTTGCATAAGACCTAGATATGTGAAGTGCAATTGTAACAAGTGTCGATGGTTTGAGTTATATCTTATGCCATAGTTTTTTATGTCAAATGATAATTTCTAAATAATACCGCTAAAATAGAGCTTTAAATGTGCATTTTATAGTTGTATTTACAACCCTCCCGATCATTTTATTCATGAAATTGCATTATTTTTATTGTAATATTATTATTTTTGTATGATCATATCGTTTTTCTTATGTTCTGTTAGGCATAGCATCATAGAAAGACTTGTATCAAGGAAACAGGATTCCAAATGTACTTTCAATCAATAGGGAAACAAAAACAAATTTCGGGTCTTAGCAATCAATTCTTGTCAATTATATATAAAAAAGCGAGAATCTATATAAGTCTAAACTCAATGCCTTCAATAATAAGCTCACCAAACTTCTCGTCTAGGTGGCTCAACCTAAGTTGCTTCTAGATGGTAGTAGGAGTTTGCAATTCCCAAACTTGTTTTTCTAACCAACTGTCATTTCGGCCAATTGGGTGGGTTATGTGTGTTTTGATTAGCCTTCGGTCTAATAACTGGAGTTTGAGGACTTGATAAACAAAGAAACCAAACTTCTGAACCACGTTTAACACTAACTAAAGCACGAGCCTCTAGATTGGTCTTTTAGTAATTTGTAGACGAGGTATATTGCATATGTTGTTTCGGATGGTATTAATTGCGATTGGACTCCGGTCTCAATACTGAAAAAGATTTAGAATCCCACTGATCGGCTTCTCTAAATCTGAGAAAACTATCTTACATGTAAAAAATTTGCAAAGATGGCAATTTCTACATGAAAATTATGGGAAGATATAGAAGAACCTTGATTTGAGAAAAAAAGTCTTCTTGCCCGATCTGCTCAGATGCCACATGGAAGCCATTGATAACATATAGCATTTCTTCACATTTTTGTCAATATAAAACCACTATATATCAAACTAATGCTCCCCTCCGGTGGAGCATTTTTGTCAATATAAAACAACTATATATCAAACTAATGCTCCCCTCCGGTGGAGCCATGTTCATAGGCTCCACAACTACTACCTACAATAAACAATAAAAACCAATGGACTTACAATGCCTCTCTTCTTCTCGCCGAAACTGATAAAATCCTTGGTTGTCCATTGCAGACTGTTTTCTGATAATTTCATTATTATGTCTTTATAATGGGTTGGCATTTTAGACCGATAGATAAAATGCAGCTTGACCATGGAAAAAATAGAGGTAAAAACATTGGACTACATACACACGTTGTGGTGTGTCAACTTGAAAAATTTGGATTGAAACATAAAACTAAAAATCTATTTAAGAAACATGGGATAAAGTTGAAAGTAAAAAAAGTGTAGGGGTTTAATGTAAAAGATGAAAACTATTATGATTAAAAAAAGTAAAGCAAAAACAAAGTAGGATACAATCTACATAGCATGCCATTTCATGCACACAATACTTGTTAAGCATGATATACAAAACTATAAAGCATAAACCACTTGTAATAACTAGTAAAATCTCATTAATTTTACGAATATTTATAAGGGCAGCTAGTGTGTATATTAAAATATGATAGTTGGATGGTTTGTATGGAAATTAAGTAGTAGATACGATTAAGGTTGAAGCCCTCCAAATGTATATGCATCAGTATCACACTCCTCATTACTTTGTTTATGCAAGCTTTTAAACTCCATAGTCACACCCTGCCAAGTAAAGGATGGCCTCATATAGTCATGACGTTGAGAACCGCAAAATGCTATTAGAGAACATTTGTTTTCGGAAATTCGTTATACAACCTTATTCTGGTTATGCATAACATAAATACATGATCAGTGGTTTGGCCTCATTTTGCATGTATTGATTACTTGTCAGTTGCTGCTTATGATCATCTTATTCCTTCTCATCTTGTCTTCTTAGAGAACAGGGTAAGTCGTATACTCTTTAACATACTTTGTGTGTGAAGTAGTAGACATGTTTAACACTACTACTATGTATGTGTGCCCTCAGGATATCATTCTTGTGGAAGGCCTGAAACTTGAAGATATATATAGAAACAAGGATTTATAATGTGCATTGCTTACCATTAAGGTTACTAGGAGCTGAGGGATCTCCTATAAGATGCATCCTCATCATATGATATTATACAGTTCATAATTGAACTTCCTTTCTTTTAACCTTCTTTGGTTTATCAAATTGTGTTTGTTACTTCTTATTAATTTGTAAATTAATTGTCGGTATTTCAACCTACTAAAAGGGACTTGATGCATTATATTATTTACAAAAAGTCGCATCGTATTTGGTCTAAAGCTCACATTACTGATTTTTGAGATCTAGATATGTGCATCTCAAATACCAACAACTTCGTATACAGAACCAGAAATCATAGAGCAAGTTAGAAGACACCCTGGAACCAACTTTGGACAACGTTTGGTGGGTGTTACACTATGTGGCCTGCACTCACAATTTTGTTATAAAGTACAAACTTGTTTAAAATGTATAGATGGTTGTATGAACGAATCATTTTTACACATCACTTCCATAAGACCTAGATATGTGAAGTGCAATTATAACATGTGTCAAAATAGTTTTGAGTTATATCTTATGCCATAGTTTTTCTGTAAAAGGAGAATTTCTAAATAATGCCGCTAAAATGGAACTTTAAATGCGCATTATATCGTTGTATTAAAAACACACCGATTATTTTACTCATGAAATTGCATTATTATTATTGTAATATTATTATTTTTGTATGATCATATCATCTTTTGTTCTGTTATGCGTAGCATCATGAAAGACTTGTATCAAGGAAATAGGATTCAAAATGTACCTTCACTCAATATAAAAACGAAAACAAACTGTGTGCCATAATTAATTATTGTCCATTATATATATGAAAAAAAGAAAATCTATATTGGTCTAAACTCAATGCCTTCAATAATAAGCTTACCAAACTTCTCGTTAAGGTGGGTCAACTTAAGTCGCATGTAGATGGTTATAGGAGTTTCCCATTCCCAAATTTGTACTTCCATCCAACCATCGTTCCTCTGTTGTGGAAAACCTTTCATTTTCTGCCTATTAGGTGGGTTGTGTGTGTTTTGATTAGCCTTCGGTCCAATAACCGGAGTTTGAGGACTTGATAAACAAATATACCACACTTTTGAGCTGAATAGTCCATCATCCACTAAAACAGGAGCCTCAAATCCAGATTGATCGTTTGGTAATTTGTAGACAAGGTAAATTGCATATGTTGTTTTGGATGATACTAACCGGGACTGGACATTAATCTCAAAAGTAAAATGTTCAGACCCCCACTGAGCGGCTTCTCCAAATCTGAGAAAATTATCTTACATGTAAAAGATTTGCAAAAGATAGTAATTTCTACAACAAAACTGATGGGAAGATATAAAAGAACCTTGATTCGGGAAAAAGGGTTTTCTTGTTGCCTAATGTGTCCGGACTCCACATGAGAGCCATTGATAACATATAGCATCTCTTCCCATTTTTGTCAAGATAAAACCACTATATATCAAACAATAAGTACATAGATATGTTTAGCAGTTCAATTCAATAAGTACATATATATATATATATATATTTAGCAATTCAGTTCAATATATAATTCAATTCATAGGCTCCACAACAACTACATACGAGAAACAATGAAAACCCACTGACTTACAATGCCTCTCTTGTTCTTGTCGACATTGATAAAGAAGCCTTTGTGAATAACCGAGTACGCTTCCTCCTTGGTGGTGCATTGCAGACTGTTTTCTGACAATTTCATTATGTCTTCATAATCAGTTGGCATATTTTCTTCCCAATTTGTATCTGAATCTGAATCTAAGATGGGTTGATTTTCATCTTTATGTTGCACCTATAGAAGAACATACCTAAATTAATTAGACTTTCATTTAACATTGACTGTTGACCAATATTGATTTTTTTACATTGAAGATAACTGATGTTGTTGAGGTTGATCACCTATTTTCCAAGACAATTTATAGCACGAAAGGAAAATTAAAGGATATTGATTAATTAATTAACAATGTACATTTGCATAAATAATCAAACTTTTATTTGTAATCTTACTTTCTCCATGGGCCGAAATTCAATGCCTTCTGCTTCCATGGACCAAAATCTCTTACTGAAGCCGTGAAACAAAATCTGAAGATCAATAGTTCTGTGGTCACTAGTAAACTGATACAATTCACACATCCACCATCCATCTTCTCTCTCATATGCCATTGTTGAAACTGAATTCTCTGTCTCCCATTGTAATTTGTAATTGAGGCCTATGTGAAAAATATTTCTCTCCATACCTGGGAGCTTGAACACCAGGTTCACCGTGTATGTGATTCCTGGCAACAAGTACTGAGTTTTGACACGTGTTTTCAAAATACTCCAATGGATGTAACCGTAGGTTCCCACAGCAAATCTGCGTGAATAGCAGCAAATAATGATGCAATGTAGGTGGCAAAAATTGAACTTTTACATGTGTGTTGAATATATATCAAATACACTCAAAAGTTAGAAACAGGAAAAGTCACCTTGAATTATATTTGGTGGATAAGTTATAACTCTTGACATCTGAACCCAAACATTCTACAATAGATATCAGTTCACAATGTTCTCCTTTCTCATTTAATGAAAAATACTGTTCATAAAACATGTTCAAGTTAGTTCGCTGTGCTCATAATAGTATATTTTTCAAATTACTAATTTGCTTCCTTTTATTTGAGGAGCAGCTAATTAATAGTAATTAAATAGTAATTATTTGTATTTATGATAATTTCTATATCTTTGGCATCTTTGTTGTAATTCCGAGATTTATGCCAATCATTGTACTAAATATGGGTTATTGTGTATAAGGAAAATTCATTCAGTCAATTGACATTAATTCCATTATGGTATCACATTCATCTTCCGATCCTTTTTCTTTCTAGCCTATCACCGTCGCTGCTCCTTTGCCGGCCACCCCACCACTTCCGCCATTATTACTTATTCCCCTTCTTTCTGTCTCTAATTCCCTCTATACCTGCAACCATGGATCATACAATTCATCCAGCCATGGCAATCACCAATATAAAAAATATCATTCCCCTAATTCTTGAAGACGAGTCCTCTCACTATTCAACCTGGACAGCCCTCTTCGAGGTACATTGTCAGGCCTATCAAGTATACGATCACTTGCAGCCCCGTTCCGCCGCCTCTGCTCCAGCCGGTTCTTCCTCTGATGCCGACACAGCCAAGGCTATTGCTGCACAGGCCGAAGCCAATGCCCTCTGGGCGCGCCTTGATGCTTTGGTGCTTCAGTGGATTTATGGTACCATTTCCAAGCCCCTTCTTCATATCATTCTTGTACCAGGTCAGACCGCACACGAAGCATGGCTCACCATCGCCGACCATTTCAATGAAAACAAAAGTGCCCGTCAGATTCATCTCCAACAGCAGTTTTCTAACATCCATCTTGACGCTTTCCCGAATATGGCCGCCTATATTGTCAGCAAGTGAAACATCTTGCGGATCAATTGGCGAATGTCGGGGCACCAGTGGACAACCAAAGGCTGGTCACACAGCTGTTAGCAGGTCTCACTGAGGCTTACGAAAGCATCTCCACCGTCTTGCCGAATCGGGATCCTCTTCCGCCTTTCAACGAGTGCCGATCTCGTCTCACCATGGCTGAAACCACGAAGAAAAACCTCTCCACAAGGGCTGCAGTTACTTCAGCTACTGCACTGGCAGCCACCACGTCATCTCAGCCCCATGACACGCTGCAGTTTCTGTCCCTAACCAAGGCAGGAACCGTGGTAGATCCCGGGGCCGGGGTCGTGGTGTCTCCCGCAATACTCGCTCGTCCAGTGGCCAACCTCAACACCCTTATATAGTTTTTCTGAACTCGTGGACAGCCAACCAGTGGCAATCCCTCATGCAAACCCCTCAAGCTTCATGGTCCTCACGTGCTGCTACCCCACCGTGCCCGTACCCATCGACTCCTCGGCCAAACAACAATTCTGCTGGGATCCTCGGGGCCGCTCCTGACCAGGCCTACACCGCTACACTAGCACCTACGGATATTCAGCAGGCATTATATGCACTCTCTCTCACTCAACCGGATCCGCATGGCGTCATGGACACCGGTGCTTCGGGCCACATGAAAACTCCTCAAGGTAATGAATCCCCGTCTGTTTTTTAATACTTGCACTAACAAATACATTGTCGTTGGAAATGGCATGACCATTCCTGTGATTGGTCAAGGCAACCTAACCCTACCACCGCCCTTTCCGCCCTTTAAATTAAATAACGTCCTATATGCCCTGAACCTAGTCAAAAATCTTATCTCGGTCCGCAAACTTACTACTGATAATTTATTGTCCATAGAATTTGACCCTTTCGGTTTTACTTTGAAGGACCTCAAGACCAAGGCACACCTCCTGCGATGCAATAGCTCGGGCGACCTATACCCACTGACAGCACCACTTCCTTCCAGCCGTTCCAGGACCACATCTACTGCTTTTGTCGCCACCACTCAAGATCGTTGGCATCAACGCCTTGGGCACCCGAGCCTCTCTGCCTTGCATTCTTTACCTTGCATTCTTCTAATAATAAAACTTTATGTCAAGCTTGTGTGTTTGGGAAAAGTGTACGTTTGCCATTTACAAATTCATGTAATCGTACTTCTTTACCTTTTGATATAATTCATAGCGATCTTTGGACCTCTCCTGTGCCTAGCACCGGAGGTCACCGATATTATGTTTTATTTTTAGATGATTTTACAGATTTTCTTTGGACATTCCCCTAACAAATAAATCAAATGTTTTCCCTATCTTCTCCATATTTAACACCTTCATCACCACCCAATCCGGATGCAAGCTTAAACAATTTCAATGTGATAATGGCAAGGAATTTGATAATAGTTCCTTCCATAATTTTTGTCGGCTTAATGGCATGCATTTCCGATTTTCATGTCCATATACCTCGTCCCAGAACGGCAAAGCCGAGCGCAAAATCAGGACAATCAACAACATGGTTCGCTCCCTCTTAGCCCAATCCTCCTTGCCACCTTCCTTTTGGCATCATGCCCTCGAAACCGCCACTTACCTCCTAAATATCATACCCAATAAACATCACCAATTCCTTTCCCCCACCTCACACTTGTATCATTGTGACCCCACATACGAGCACCTTCGTGTGTTTGGATGTCTATGCTACCCCCTATTACCCTCCACCACCATTCACAAACTTTCTAATCGTTCTAAGCCTTGTGTCTTTCTAGATACCCCCTAATCATCGTGGGTATCGTTGTCTCGATCTCACAACCAACACCATCTTCATCTCTCGCCATGTTCAATTTGAAGAAACAATCTTCCCGTTCTCTACCACACTCCCTACCGAACCCAAAGACTACTCTTTTCTTGAGAGTGGCCTAAGTCCACTTCTATGGACTCACATTAGCACCACTTCAACTCCTCACACACATAACCAGCCCAATAATGACCAGCCCAACAGTCCTGTTCCTATTCCCACTACGGCCCACTCCCCCTCCTTAACCGCCGGCCCATCTTATCTTACACCCATACCGGCCCACACTGTTTTCCCCACACCCGAAACCACCCCTCACCTCACGGCCCAAGCCTCTAACCCCACCCCTCCAGCCCAACAGACCACTAACCTCCCGGCCCAATCCGCTAATCCCACCCAACAGCCTTCTGTCACCACCACATCCACTACCCCTGCTCCGACCACACAACCACCGACACTTACCATGCGCACACGTGCCATGGACGGCATCTCCAAACCTAAACACCAATTTAATCTTCATACCACTACGGTCATCCCATTACCCAAGTCCCCACAGGTTGCCTTGTCCTCGCCCAAATGGTTTGCTACCATGACCAACGAGTTTAGTGCACTTCTTAAAAATGAGACTTGGGAATTAGTTCCTCGTCAACCAAATATGAATATTATTCGGTGTATGTGGCTTTTCAAACATAAGTTTCGCTCAGATGGTAGTTTGGAGAGATATAAGGCCCGTCTGGTTTGTGATGGTAGGGGTCAATAGGTAGGCGTTGATTGTGGTGACACCTTCAGCCCGGTGGTCAAACCGGCCACGATACGCCTTATTCTTACTTTGGCATTATCACGTTCCTGGCCCATTAACCAATTGGATGTCACCAATGCTTTTCTACATGGCCACTTGGAGGAAACAGTTTACATGCATCAGCCCATGGGTTTTCGGGACACACGTTTCCCCAACTTTGTGTGCAAACTAAAGAAGTCTCTCTACGGGTTGAAACAGGCTCTACGAGCCTGGTACCAGCATTTTACTGAAGAAGTCTCTCTACGGGTCATAACCGCATTATAACATCCTTATCTAGTGAATTTGCAATGAAGGACTTGGGTCCCTTATCTCACTTTCTAGGTATCTCTGTAACAAGGATAGGTGACACTATGTTCTTATCTCAGTAGTCATATGCCAGGGACATCATACACAGGGCCGCCATGGACTCATGCAAACCAGCTGCTACTCCGGTCGACATTGGCCCCAAGCTTGGAGCTACCGGCTCTGCCCAGTTTCATGATCCCACTACTTTTCCTAGCTTGGCAGGTGCTCTTCAGTAGCTCACCTTCACACGACCGGATATCTCATATGCCGTTCAGCAAATATGCATGCACATGCACTCACCCTCCGATGATCATTAGAACGCTCTCAAGTGTATCATCCGGTACATACAGGGCACATCTGACTATGGTCTCACTCTCAACCCTGCTCCAAACATATCTCTTCGTGCATACACCGATGCTGACTGGGCAGGCTGCCCTGACACTCGCAGGTCCACTTCAGGTTACTGTGTCTATCTTGGTGATAACTTACTCTCCTGGTCATCCAAGCGGCAACCTACCGTCTCTCGCTCCAGTGCTGAAGCTGAATACAGAGGGGTCGCTAATGTTGTTTCTGAAATCTGTTGGATCCGTAACCTGATGCTCGAATTAAACCAGCCACTCGTCAAAGCCACTTTAGTTTACTGTTGTAAGTGCCATCTATCTATCATGTAACCCTGTTCAACACCAGCGGACCAAACACATTAAACTCAACATTCATTTTGTTCGAGAGCAGGTACAACGGGGGTGTGTTCGTGTTTTACATGTGCCTACACGGTACCAGATTGCGGATATCTTCACCAAGGGTCTCCCGCGCATCTTATTTGATGACTTTCGTTCCAGTCTCAACGTACGCCAACCTCCCGATTCGACTGCGGGGGTGTAATAGTAATTAAATAGTAATTATTTGTATTTATGATAATTTCTATATCTTTGGCATCTTTGTTGTAATTCCGAGATTTATGCCAATAATTGTACTATATATGGGTTATTGTGTATAACGAAAATTCATTCAGTCAATTGACATTAATTCCATTGCTAATTACCGTTTTGCTGCCGTTAAGGAGGACCCCTTTGTACAAAATTTTCATCAATTCAACTTCGGATCTATAATTCAGAGGTTCTTAATTCTTAGTCATCTCTTTGTAGACAACAAATTGTCCCTTCCATTCACTATACTCTTGACTTTGAAGTAACTCTTGACTCTCGAGTGCAGTTTCAAGTTCTGTCACAACCTCAGCCATCTTTGGTCGATCTTCACGAGATTCCTTCAAACACCGATATGCAATGTCTGAAAATATTTCTAAAGCACTCTGCTCCAATGGTTGAATGTTCGGATTTTTAAAGATGATATCGTTTAACTTCTTCTCTTCATAGCTTTCAGTCCATGTGCGCACTAAATTCTGCTGAACACGACCATTGCTATATGTACAACATAACTTTCTGCAAAAAACTTCGAATAAGACCACACCTAAAGAGTATACGTCTGACTCTTTTGTTAGGGTGTGTGTCATTGCATACTGCGGATCAAGGTACCCAGCTGTACCTGCTGCAGCAGTGACAATAATGGATTGCTGTTCATTAGCAGGGCCCATTATTGATAATCCAAAGTCAGAAACTTTACCATTCCACTGGTCATCGAGTAGGATGTTGGCGCTTTTTACATCACAATGGATAATTCTTTTGTGTGTCTCCCTTGGATCATGAAGGTAACTTAACCCCTTTGCTGCATCAAGGCATATTTTGAGACGTTGTGTCCATGTGAGATGAGGGGATTTTAAATGGCGGTCAAGGCTTCCACGAGATGCATACTCGTACACAAGTATCATCTCATTCCCTTGGTAACAAAATCCCAGAAGAGACAAGAGATTTTCATGCCTGTAACGGGAAAGTGTTGTGATCTCTTTCAAGAACTCAGGAATTCCTTGTCCATACTTCGGATTGAGACGCTTAATAGCAACCATTCCTTGCCCTTAGAGTGAGACAATTCTCCTTTGTAAACTTTCCCAAAACCACCAACTCCAATACGGTTCTCATCGTTGAAGTTGTCGGTGGCTGATGTTATCTCTTCCAGTTGAATTCTAAGATGTTGAAACTGCTGCAAGAACACATCCATATTTGGGGATCAAGATGCGTAGTCTGTAATCTCTCTTTAAAACAGGAAAGTGAAAGATAGTTGAGAATGAAAGATACACAAGATTAATATTCTATGACTATGAATACAACCATGTAAAACGTTGTAGTGGGGAACGTCAAGTCACTTTATCTAACAAAAAGTTAACTACGTGTGGGTCAGTCTACCAACTATCATTATTATTGCCTAAATAATTGAAGGATATGGTTAAAATCTTTGGGTGTTGCATTATTGATGCTTAAAATATCTTTTTCTTTCCTTCTTTTTATTTGAAAACTATGGATATATTTTATTTGAACGTACATACAGTTGTCATCATTGAAGTTATCGGTGGCTGATGTTATCTCTTCTGGTTGAATTCTAAGATCTTGAAACTGCGGCAAGAATGCATCCATAACTAATTGAAGATTAGTTTTCTGTGATTAATAATCTTTGTTAACTAAAACAGGGAGCTGAAAGATGGTTAAGAAAGAAAGGACTGACAAGATTATAGTCTGGAGTGATGAGTGGAATAATTATTAATGTTTTTATACATCTATCTATATATATATAAGAAAACGTATATGCTGACGTGACGTGCAATGGAGGCCTCAACCTCCCCTTGAGAGTGCCACTTGGCATCATAATTGAAAGATTTTAGTGTTTTTGAACTATTTCCTTTTTTAATTAAAAAAAAAGATAAACATAAAACCCTAAATTAAATTGAGTTATTTTAGGAAAAAAAGAATTTAAAAATAAATTTAAAATTTTCTCTCTCATGTTTCCTCCCATAATTTTTAAACGTTTATATCTTTTATATACGGGATTTTTTAAAGAAAAAATAACACCAAATTAACGAGCGTTTTATTATCTTTCCAACGAGTACCATAGTCCTATATAAAAAACGGAGAAAAATCGACTATTTTTTGTGGGATTTCGTTCATACAGGAAAAAAAACACACAAAGTGTTCATGTTATTCATTAATCATGTTTTTTCTTTTAAACCAGGTTCTTATCTACGATGTTGAAAATCAGCCCAATCGCCATGTTATCATTGGAATTTTACTAGGTATACTTCATCAAGAGAAGTTAGGAGAAAGAATCGCGCAACACTGCAACACATGGTTTCACCTTATAGCAAGGTTATTTTTTTATTTATTTAATTACAAGAGTAATAATTATTACTATTAGTATTAGTATTATTATAATGGTTATATTTTTCAACCCCGGGACGCTCCCGGAAAGAATTGATAGTTGCTGACATGGCGTTCAATGGTGGCCTCAACCATCTCTTGATTATGCCATGTGGCATAATGAGATGCAATGATTACAACTTTCAACTTAAGTGTTTGTTTAGTTGATTAGGTTAGGAATTATAAGAGCCATTAGAATGTGAGAAATTAGAGAGATGTGATGAGTGATTCTTTAGATGATTACTGATTAGGTTTTAGATTAGGGAATATGAGTTATTACTGATTGAGAGATTTTGTGGTTAGTTAACTTGGGCCATTTGCAATAGGTTATCACGTAAAAATAGTTTTTCAACCCCGGGACCCTCCCGGGCTAATCAGCTAGTAATTAATATGAATATATTGTAACACTAACACCACTGTTCACACTTTAATATTACAAGAAAATGTTGGGTGTGTCACATGTGATACCAGCTGTTATAATTTTTAAAATAGGGGTTATTGTAGAAATATTATTCTTCATTGATTTTACATAATGTGACTTTACATAATGGGTACAATAATAATATATATATAGAGGACCAACCGAATCTCCTAATTCGGTGGAGATATACACAATAATATTTACAATCATTTCCTATAATACACTGATTCTATTACACTCCGTAGTCGAAGCGTAGGGTGGCTGAATGCTGAGACTGAATCTGAAGTCATCAAACAAAACACGTGGAAGCCCTTTAGTGA
The DNA here is from genome assembly GCA_030844895.1 of Ambrosia x helenae. Lineage (NCBI taxonomy): Eukaryota > Viridiplantae > Streptophyta > Magnoliopsida > Asterales > Asteraceae > Ambrosia > Ambrosia x helenae. Next base: position 14,081 of record JAUTDX010000127.1, read on the forward strand.
CGATATATGCGATCTGATGACATGAGGGAACGTGGAGTATACTGTCACACCCTCAAATTTCCACTTGCGGGGTTTTACCGCGAGGCGCATGACAAACCAGGATCCAAGTCAACGATCACAATAAACAACTCTATATGAAAAACGTAAAAACCATAAACAACAATTTTATAAGCGGAAGCATTTAAAGAAGAATTTAATCAGCTACAATAGTATTCCAAAGTATTCCAAAACACTTTTATTTCAAAACGTGCAACTAAGCCTAGACGCCAATGCAGACCCGTGCGCCTAGTTCCATTTGTTGCTACCTTAGCGACCTGAGAAAAACATGCCAAAAAGATGTCAACATATAATGCTGGTGAGTTCACAGGTTAGTTCAATATGTTATCAAGATGTTACCAGAATGTTACCATGTCCATACTATATCCATGTTACCAAGTACGCTAGCTAGGCGTATGTTTTGTTACTACTACGATTGGAAAACCATTACTAGACTGTTACCATGTGTTCAGCCCGATGTGTTGTAGTCATGCTACGAGTGTTACCCGTTCGAGACAATATGCACCCGCCCGGCCCTCCAAGCCGTCGAGTGGGGCTTGTCAAACCCAATAGATCTATCCACATTTCCCCCGTTGTGCATCCCCGCACATTCATGGTTTCCCCGGGACTTTAAAAGATCGTATAGTACACAAGTTTAAAACCATAGTATGACATATGTTACCAAAATAGTTTAGTGCATGTTTTCTCCCCCAAAAAGTTAAAGCAGTAAAAGTGGGGCCGTGAACTCACCTTAGATAGCGTTCTTCGGTTATAAGTAAAGATGTTAAGCCCTTGATAATCCCGCTACCGGAGATCTATCAAAATGTTCACATAAGTGTTCCGACTAATAACCATAAGGTTATCTAGTCCCCGATTGTCCAGATCGTAACTAAGTATGTTTTAAAACGCGTTTAGATGTTTAACCGACACACTAGACCGACCCGACATCCCGTTGGTGACCCATTACTCTAACTAATCAAGTACGCATAGATTACACACAAGGTTCAAGCATAAAACACTTAGTTTGTATCAAAAATCTCATTTCTGCATCAGAACGGTCGAACCAGTCAGTTTAAGTCTCCTTCGCCCGTTTTCAGTCTCCTTCGCCCGTTTTACATTTCGTTCGACCGTTTGATGCCTCCTTTGCCCGTTTTACCACGTTCACCCAAACAAAACCCAGGTTCGACCCTGGATTCTCTCCTTCGCACCTTCGATCGGTCGAAGGAATCCAAGTTCGCCCCTGTTGTGCAAATTTTCCTAAAAACGCTTCAAACACATTCAAAACGACTCGAAACATCATCAAACACAGCAGTCAAGCATGAATAACTTATCCCTACAAAACCCCACCGATTTCCCCCCGATAATACGTCCGTTTCAGCCCTTTCCCAAAATGGTAAAAATTATGGAAACATCACTATCATGCATGAATAATTTACCCAATTTGGAAACCTTTTGAAATCGATTCATATTCAACTTGAAATGCTCAGTTTGTCGAGTGTTCGATCTTTCCCTATTAGTTCTATTGATCATAAATATCATGCATCAAGTCTAGATTCGTTAAAACCCCCAAATACCCATAATATCATTATTTATCCAATCCTAACCCTAAACAACAATAATCTAGCATTAATAACAATCCTATATCATGTTTCTATCATAGATATAGCAGCAAATCATTGAACAACACATAACACCACATAATACACGATTTACATATGTTTATCATCATGAAACCTATGTCAAATGATAATGTTTTGATTTAGAAAGATGTTTAAAAGGTTTTTAATCATAAAAACACCCTTAGAACAGATCCGGACAATTAGGGTTAGATGAAAACGAATTAAAATGCTTTTTAAAAAGGTTTAGGATTAAGAACACACCTTGGATTCTTGTTTAGATGTTGTAGATGGGTTAGATTATGAAAAAGAAGAGCAAAAACTCCTTCCTTAGTGATTAAGATCGTTTGAGAGTGTTTTGGGACAGTTAGGGTTTGTGAAATGATGAAAAATGACAAAGTTTGGTATTTATACTAATCCTCCTTCGCCCCAACTTAATGGTCGAAGGTGGCCTCCTTCGACCCTTCCACAGGGTCGAATGAGCCCTGTCCTGGTCGAAAGAATTCTTTCAATTCCACTTCCCAGGTTCGCCCATTTACAAAGGGTCGAACCAGACAAAATGTTCTCCTTTGACCACTCGAAGTGGTCGAACCAGAACTCACTTTTAACTAGTTTTCTAGTTTGTCATGTTTAACGCATTCTAACACATCTTAACACATGAGCATGCATCCTTACTCTGTATTTAACATAGTTAAGCATAGATAATCATTTACACATCATTTAAACACATCTATGTATATAATCCACCACACGACCCATAATCTACACATATACTTAATTAGTTCATGTAATGTCACCAACAACGGAACCCGGTACTAGTGTATTACCAAAACGACTCCCTATGATCCTCCAGATCATTGCACCCTGGACAATCCTAACTTGACCCGACTCAACTAACCCAGTTAAGTTCGTTTATAAACGTTTCTCGCTAAGGTAGACTTAGATGTTACTAAAATGTTTAAGCCAAACATGTCGGGTGTCACATATACGAACATGACCACATTGAACATGCTCACAGACGAAGTAAATGTCAAGCTCCATATATTTTGTGCGTTGATGTTGCACTGGATTACCCGAGAGACGGATGGCGCTGACATTGTCACAGTAAACAAGAGTCGTGCGAGTCAGCGGGTGATGTAACTCGAGAAGAAGGTTGTGAAGCCAGCAGATTTCCGCAACCACATTAGCAACGCTGCGGTATTCAGCTTCAGCACTGGAGCAGGAGATGGTGGACTGTCGTTTGGATGACCAGGAGATGAGATTGTCACCCAAATAAACACAATAACACAATAACCTGATGTAGAGCGACAAGTGTCGGGCAGCCGGCCCAATCTACATCGGTATAAACAAGAAGAGAAAAATCTTGTGTCAGACCAAGATGAAGACCATAGTCAGAGGTGCCCTGTATATAGCGGATAATGCGCTTTAGCGCATTCCATTGATCGACCCATGGGGAATGCATGTTCATACAAATATGTTGAACGACATAGGATATATCAGGTCTGGTGAAAGTAAGATAATGAAGTGCTCCTGCCAGACTGCGATAAGTAGTGGGGTCGTCATGAAGAGGAGCTGAATCTGCTGAAAGTTTAGCCTGAGTGTCAACTAGAGTGGCGACAGGTTTGCATGAATCCATTGAGGCTCGATGAATGATGTCTTTAACATAAGCCTTTTGAGACAAAAACATATTATTACTAGTGCGTGTAACCTGGATGCCCAAGAAATAAGAAAGTGGTCCCAAATCTTTCATAGCAAATTCCCAGACAAAGCGAGTATAAGTCACTGGCGTAGAGCGTCAGAAGAGGAAGCAAGAATAATGTCGTTCACATAGATTAGCAAGTAAGCAATGTCTGACTCACGCCGATACACCAACAACGAATTGTCTGATTTACTTTGTCGAAAACCATGCAGAGTAACAAAGCCAGTAAACTGCTGGTACCACGCACGTGGTGCCTGTTAGAGACCGTACAAAGATTTCTTTAAAGACATACATGGTCCGGATAACCTTTGTTATGAAATCCCATCGGTTGGAACACGTAAATGGTTTCCTCCAAGTTTCCATGAAGAAATGCATTAGTCACATCAAGCTGATGGATGTGCCAAGATTTGGCTAATGCAAGCGATAAACCAAGACATATGGTGGCCGGTTTAACAACCAGACTGAATGTATCCCCACAATCAACAGCTGTCTATTTTTTTCTACCATCACATACCAATCGAGCTTTATATCTCTCCAAACTGCAATCAGATCTAAATTTATGTTTAAACAACCACATACTACGAATTATGTTCTCAACCACTCGGGAGTGGCTAAGGCGACCTAATGGTTTTTGGGTAGAGGTACAACAGTGGTGGTGTGTAGGTTGAAATGTTGTTTGGGTTTGACAATTCCGCTCATAGAGCATGTTTGAATGGTACGAGGTGGATGAGGTGGTGGTACGGGTATAGGAGAGTGCACTGTGGCGGTTGTATCAGTAGTGGTTTGGGCGAGGGATAGTGGTGAGGATGGTAGCGGGCTGGATGGAGTAGGCGGTGGTTTTGTGGACTATGAGAGGGTGTGGGGTGAGCAGGTGGACTGTGTAGTGAGCTTGAGAAAGTGGACGGTGGGTATTGTGGCTTAAGGAAGTGGACGGTGGGTATTGTGGGCTGTGAGAGTGTGTGACACCCGGCAAACTCAGGTTAGTAACGTTGACTAAACTAGTAAGTCTACCTTAGCGAGTCATGCATATTACGTACTTAACGGAGTCAGTCGAGTCGGTATGATGATTCTGGGAATCATCGGGAGTCGTTACGATGATCCGCGGGGTCATCGGGAGTCGGTCCATAACCATGTGTACAAGGATTGGTGATTCGTGGAATCGCCGGGTTTAATGCACACACGAGTCTCGAGTCCCGGGAATTGGTGAACGGATGTAAACGTGTTAGTTATCATGCATTATATGTTTGGAATCATTATGTGACTTATCGGTATGTGAATACGTGTTTATATGTGTTAAAATAGCGTTTAACGCGCCGAAAACCCAGCTTGGAGGATTTCAGGCGATTAGGATCTGGAAAAGGGCCTAATCGCCTATATATAGGTGAGTAGGAGGGTGATAGCAGGCGATTGGGACCTAATCGCCTGATGTATCATGCGATTAGGCCCCCATTCGCATGACATGAGCTGCTAATCGCCTATACTGCAGAGTCCGGGTCAAAACACCTATAAATAGAACCCTTAACTCCCCAAACACCTCTAGAACAACCCTAGCTGATCCCAAGCCACCCACACACCTTGAAACACCTCTGGAACTCATTTTGCTACAAAAATCACCATCTCCAAGCCTACACACCTTTCTTTAACAAAATCCAAGGTGTGTTCTTCATCCCTAACCTTTGTAAAGTTGTTATTTTGGTTCCCCAAAGGTCCAGACCTTGTTTTACTAAGTTTGTGTCTTTAAAAACCTTTCAAAAGAGTTCTAAACCAAGTCTACACCTTAATGCTTGTTATATGTGAAGTTTACATGCATATGTTGGTCTTCTTGGTGATTATAACATGATTGTTTCCATGATATGATTGTACTTCTGTTATGTAGAGATTATTAGGAAGGTTATCTTAGAGTTTGAGCCATTGTTGTTGTGTTTTGATGAAAATGTGTATTTTGACCCATTTGAGTGTTCTTGAAGATTTAGGATGATTATGGTATGATTGTTGATGCAATGTTGTTAGAATTCATACTAGGAAGATGTTAGATTAGAGGTTTGATGATTTGCAAGTTTGTAGAGATTGAAATCTGATTGTTTCCATTTAAGGAAAGATAAGGTTGGTTGGTGAAATCTAGTACTTTGCCATTTTAGGAAATAATTGCTTAGAACATGTTAGATCAGTGATATGTTGGGTGTTTTTGCTTGGAATGGGTTGGTAAATGATTTAGGTTTGATATTGGGTGTTGTTGCATGTTTCGGATCTGATTTGGAGGGTTAAACGCGCGAAAATCCGTTACACAGCAGCAGCAGGCGATTAGGAATCCTAATCGCCTGATGCTGAAGGCGATTAGGCATGCATGAAGGCGATTAGGACCCTAATCGCCTGATATATCAGGCGATTGGGCCCCTAATCGCCAATAGACTGAAGCTACTCGCGTATTGACTTTCCTAATCGCGTGTACTGCTGTCGTAAACGCGTTTTGACATCCCGGAACATGATTTGACACCTAGGAACATGATAGGAACCCCGGGATGCACCCAATGACTTAGTAAGACGCGTTCGGACCTGATTATGCGTTAATCGGACATTATGCTAGACTAGGTGAACTATTGCGCGTATTAAGTGTTTAATTGCACATGTTGCATGATGTCTTGTATTTTCCTAACACGTGGGACATCGGGTCACCAATGGGACGTCGGGTCTTGTCTGGCACGGTCGGTTTAACAGTTAAAGATGTTTTCAAATGTTATGGTCACGGTCTGGACATTCGGGGACTGGTTAACCTGCGGGTTGTTAGTCCGGATACTTATACACATCTTATGATAGGTCGCCGCTATTTGGGGCTATCATAACATAATTACTTAACTGTTTTCAAGTAACGCAATCTGAGGTGAGTTTCACAGCCCCACTTTTACTGTCTTGCTTTCGGGGGAGAAACATGCTTTGTACAAACTATTTAAAGGTCATGTTATACTATGGGCACTTTATGTTACTATACGGCTTTTATGGAAAGTCCCAGGGGGAAACCATGAATGTGCTGGAACGCACAACGGGGGAAATGTGGATAGATCTATTGGGCCTCACAAGCCCCACTCGACGGCGGGGCCGGGCGGGTGCATATTGTCGAGTCTTAACAAGTGGGTAACAATATGACTTGTCGGGGGTGTCGGTGTCGTCATCTTCTACGCTACATCATCTATTTACTCTTTATCATCCTATTTCTTGACTCATCCTTACTATGATTCGATGGCGAACGATACACTATTGAACTTTCTTAACGGCGGTGTACATTGGGGTAGCTTCGGCGTACTCTTGAGATCTGTCCAGGGATTTGGACATCTCCCTTCTATGCCCTAATGAACACGCTCGTTCTTATGCATACTATCTTGTACTTATACTTATGATAATACCATGATTGGGCGCTAGTGTTCGGTGACTTGAACTTCAAACTTAAAGCGCGCCTGGAGGACCATGTAGATCAGTTTATCATGTCGGGTGCACACGAGATCATAAACTGTGATGCATGGGATCCCTGGCGGACTTTGGGCTTGAACGGATGGACCCGAACTGGGCTCGGTCTAGTTTCTTGAAATTCCTAATGGGTTATACCACGGGCAAGCCTGAATCTTTTGTTTCATGTTGTGACAGAAGATGTCGGGAGCTCGTGGAGGTCGCAGAGGCGGCCGTGCTGGCGGTCGTGCTGGCGGCCGCGGTGGCGGCGGTGGCCGTGGGAACATTAATATGACCCAAGCGGAGTTGGATAACCTGATGCAGCAGCATGTGAATATTGCTTTGGCTGCATTCCAAGCCGCTCATAACGCTATGGGTGGTACGTCGGTTCTCACCTATTCTAACTTGTTCTGGGGTACTGTATCTTTTCTTGATTTTCACCGGTGTGTCTGTCCCAGGTGGTGCTGTCAATCCCCCTCCACCCCAGTGCTCTTACAAAAAGTTTATGGATTGCAAGCCCACAACTTTAGTGGCACTGAAGGGGCAGTGGGACTGCTCCGCTGGTTGGAGAAAATTGAATCGGTTTTCTCAATGTGCAGCTGCCCGGAAGGCGACCGGGTGAAATATGCTTCTGCGACCCTGGAGGGTCAAGCTCTGACTTGGTGGAACTCCACCACCCAGACTATGGGTATTGGGGAAGCCCACGCTATGCCCTGGGCGGAGTTCATTCAGTTACTGAAAAACGAGTACTGCCCAAGGGATGAAATCCAGAAACTTGAGCACGAAGTCTGGAATCATAAGATGGTGGGGTCCGAGATTGAAACTTACACTGCTAGGCACAATGAGTTGGCGGTGTTGTGCCCTGATCTGCACGCACCCGAATACCGAAGGATTGAACATTATGTCGCTGGGTTGGTACCGGAGATTGCAGGGTTGGTTGCTGCGGGTAATCTTACTGTTTATTCTGAGGTGGTTCGGTCGGCTCACAGGCTGACCAACATGAAGGTGGCTGAAGGGGTCTTGCCTCCTCAAGGCGCTACTGTGAAGGCTCCTGATAGTAACAAGGGGAAGTGGGAAGCTGTGGGGAAAGGCTTGAGCTCGGCTCAGCCTCAACAGGTGAGGAAGTCTGATACTGGGGGATCGTCGTCTGAACAAAAACCGGGGGGTTATACTGGGAAACTACCAAAATGTGACCGGTGTGGGTTTCACCACAACGGTCGTTGCGAGGACCGGAACCGCTGCCACAGGTGCCATAAGCTTGGGCACCAGGCAAAGGATTGCAGGGTTAATCTTCAGGGTAACCGGAACCCACCTGCTACACCTACTCCGGCTCCTCCTGTTGCTGCTCCCCAGGGAAACCAGGGCAAACAGGGGTGCTACAATTGTGGTGAACTTGGTCACTACAAGCGTGAATGCCCCAAGTTGAAGCATGGCGAGGCTGGGAAGAACGGGTCGGGTAATGGAAACAATGGGGGCGGAGGCAGGAATGCTCGCGCCTTCGTGATTGGTTCGAGCGGGGCTCGACAGGATCCTGACACTGTTACTGGTACGTTTCTTTTCGATAATCGCTATGCTACGGTTTTATTCGATTCCGGTGCTGATAAGAGTTTTATATCTCTTGGGTTTAGTCAATTGCTTAATAGGGTACCTACACCTTTAGAGGCTAAGTACTTGATAGAATTGGCTGATGGTAAGAAAGTCGAGGCGACGCACGTCCTTAGGGAGTGTCACCTTGAGTTGTCGGGTTATTCCTTCCCTATTGATCTTATGCCGGTGTCTTTGGGTAGTTTCGATGTTGTCGTGGGTATGGACTGGTTGCCTCTGTATCATGCCGAGATCGTTTGTTTTGATAAAGTCATCCGACTACCTCTCCCTGATGGAGAAATTCTGTTGGTGCACGGTGAGAAGAGCGGGGTCCCGTTGAGTATCATTTCGTGTATGAAAGCCTATAAGTATCTTCGGAAGGGTATTCTGCCATTCTGGCGCTTGTTTCGGTTTCGTCTGAAGAAAAAAGAAGATTGAAGATATTCCTGTTGTCCGTGACTTTCCCGATGTATTTCCTGAAGACTTACCTGGTCTTCCGCCTTATCGACAGGTCGAATTCGGTATTGAACATGCTCCAGGTGCGGCCCCTATTGCCCGAGCCCCATATCGTCTTGCACCTCCCGAGATGCAGGAGTTGTCAAACCAGTTGCAGGAGCTGTTAGAGAAGGGTTTCATTCGACCCAGTTCGTCCCCGTGGGGAGCCCCTATTTTGTTTGTCAAGAAGAAGGACGGGAGCCTGCGAATGTGTATCGACTACCGGGAATTGAACAAGGTTACCATCAAGAATCGTTATCCTCTTCCCCGCATCGATGACTTATTTGACCAGCTTCAGGGTTCTAGTTTCTATTCGAAGATCGATTTGAGGTCGGGGTACCATCAGTTGAGGGTTCAAGAAGCTGACATTCCGAAGACCGCCTTTCGAACTCGCTATGGCCATTTTGAATTCCTGGTCATGCCTTTCGGTCTCACCAACGCACCGGCCATTTTTATGGATCTGATGAACCGTGTTTGTAAGCCTTATCTTGATAAGTTCGTGATTGTTTTCATTGATGATATTCTAGTCTATTCCAAGAACGAGGTGGACCACCAGGAACACTTGCGTCTTGTTTTGGAACTCCTGAGGAGGGAACAGTTGTACGCCAAGTTTTCTAAGTGTAGCTTCTGGTTGCGTGAAGTCCAGTTCCTTGGTCATGTTGTTAATGAGAAAGGAATTCACGTTGACCCAGCTAAGATTGAAGCCATTAAAGACTGGAAGCACCAAAGACGCCATCTGAGGTGCGGGAATTCCTGGGCCTTGCAGGTTATTATTGTAGGTGCATATGTGCGACTAATGCTTTGGATTGGATAACTCATTTGTTTTGTTTACTGTCGTTGGTGCGAAGGAACAATTTTGATGGTGCGAAAGAGAGATTTCAAGGGTGCGAAGGAAGCTTTTTGGGGCGAATGAAGATTGTTTATTATGGAGTTTGGTTCGACCACTCAAAGTGGGCGAACCTGCACATTCGCACGAACAAAGTGGGCGAATGTGCAGTCTATAAATAGGCAAACTCAGTTTTTGCAGCTAACTTTGAGTCATTTATTTCCCGCCACTTTCTGAATTCTCTCTGTAACTTTTTATAAACTTGTTTTGCGTCGAGTCCTTGAATGTAATTGTTTTTCTACGTGTATTCAAGTTTGATTATTAATGAAAACATTTGAAAATGATGATTTGTGTGTGTTTATCTGATTAGTTATCATTTTGTGCTGGTTTTGGGGATTCCGCACCCAAAACTAAATTGTTTGATTGTCTTTGTAGCTTATCGATCCTTTCACGCTCATACAAAGTGGTATCAGAGCCTTTCTGAATCAAACAACCACAAATTGATAGCTTCTCAGTTGATTTTGACCCAAATTTGATCAAAAATTTTCTGTTTTAAATGAACAAGCTGAAATGATGTGTTTTTGATTGATTTCACCTTGATTTCGAATTTGAATTGGATAATTCACTTTATTAAAGTTGTTCCAAATCTTATCCGATTCAAAACCTGATAAAGATCATCAAAATCCATCAACTTTTGATAAACATGATCAAATCTAACTGATTTTCAAAGAATAACCGTTTTTGAAATCACAGGGGTCGAACGAGAGAATTCGGTCGAAAGTGGGAGTCTATTAGGTCGAAAGAGTGTTTTTGTGGTCGAAAGAGTGATTTTAGTGGTCGAAAGTGAACTTTGATTGCTTATATTTTTCATTCGTACTACTGTGTCTCATTCGTATAGTCGTTCGGTCGAAGGAGAAAAGTAGAACGGTCGAAGGAAGACTAAAGCGGTCGAAGGAGATTTGATATTTGTTTTTCACATTCGTATCAGATTATTCGGTCGAAAGAGAAGATTTTTTTCATTCGCACCTCCGTTCATACGAAGGAGTATTCTGTTTTTGAAAAATTTTTAATCGTTTCGTGTTTGTTTGTTTGATTGTTTGCAGGATACAATGTGGAACTTTCCAACAACCCCTAGACCAACTCAAGCACCACAACAACAACAGATTCAAGATCCGTGGACAGTAGCGGCACAAAAGACCGGACAACAATCATTTTAGCCGATCAATTATATGGCTATGACTAGTTCGGCACCACAACAAGTTGTTCAATCAGTACCACAACTGATTGATAACTATTGGGGAGTCGCAGCAGCAGCAGTCCATTCCCAGACGACCAACGCTATTTCTACTCTTATTCATGATCTATCTTCTGGAAGCGGCAATCGTCCACCGAAGTTAATGGACATGAAGGAGTATAACACTTGGAAGAGGAAGTTTAAGATTCATGTTGAGGGACAAGGACTTGAAGGAGCAGATGTGACAACCGGCAAATTTCGTACAACGATTAACGTGATTCTAATCATGTTTTAGAAATAATTAACATGGTTTAAGGTTAATTATGGTTAGTTGAGCTAATATGAGTCCTACGATGTCCTTTTGAAAGTTCGTTGAAGTCTTGATGCCTTTTTAGAAAGACTTCGCGTGTTTAACGTAACGAACTGACATCAGCAAAAATTTGTCAAACTGGAATAACATAAGTTATTCTATGAAAATACGACACGTATTTACTATCGATGCGAACGGATGTGAAATCGGCGTGGTAAACGGCCAAAAACGCAGCGTTTCGGAGAACGCGGAGAGGAACTGACGTGGATTCGAACGTCGAAACGCGTGGCTTTAACCGTTACCGAACTTCCGGAATAATTATTTATTATAAATAATGTTATCGGTTGAATTTCGAAAGTTATCGGATCATTTAAATGAAGGATAACACAACCGAATCGACTAACGCGATTTTAACGCGTGTTTCCGTTTTCACGCGTCGAGTCACGAAAATAACATTTAAATTGCTCGGTTTAGTTATGCTTTTCATTTCGAATAAAACCGACTAGTTTTTGTAATTTATTTATCGGGCCTAATAGTAAACCGAAGCGTTTTCGTTAAAACGGGTTCGATACGCGGTGCACAACCCACCTACCAAACCCTAGGTATAAAAGGGCATGAGATGCTTCTTCTTCTTCATTGTGACAGCCGCAACCTCTGCTTCTCTCTCTACTCTCTCTCTAAAAACTCTCTCCCTCTCTCTCTAACCACCTCTCTCTCCTCCTCTCTTACAGAAACCGGCCGGCCACCACCCCTCTGGTGGCGGCGGCGTCGTGCTCCAAGCTCAAGGCAGGGGCAGATCGGGTGGAGGGTGGTTGCGAGGGTTGGGTCCGGCGAGGAGGGAAAGGGGTACGGCGGTGGTGGTTATGGCGATGGGTTAGGCCGGAAAACAAGCAGAAGCAGCAACGAGAGGTAGGTTTTGGTCAGGGTTTTTGGTTGTGACGTGATGGCCGAAGAGGGTGGGTACGGTGGCGATGGTTCTGGTTCGAAGTGTGCAGCAGGTGGTTGTTGCAGGTGGTTGGTGGTCTGTGGGTGATGGTTCACGAGGGTTCAGCTTCGGGTCTGGTTGGTAACGATCTGTGCAGATCTGGTCACGTGGGCTGCTCGGGCCGGGTCTGGGTCGGGGTCAGCAAAGCAAGATCTGGTCAGCCCGAGTCAGACTCAGTTTTGGTTCGGGTTTGTTGGGTGACGGGTTCTGCAGACCGGGTGAGTTACGGGTCAGGTGTCGATGGTGATGAATCGTTGTTTTGGCCGGGTTTTCGAGTCATGGTGGCTGATTTCAGCGGGTTTAAGTCCCGGGTCAGATCTGACCCGTTTTGGTCGAGGCTCGTGTTCGTTTTGCGAGTCAGGTTCGGCTCGGAATCTCAGTTGCGGGTCAGATCTAGCCAAAGCATGAGCCTGGTCAACACGCGGGCAAGCTCGGTCAGCTGGTCAACGGGTCAGACCGAGTCAACTCGGTCAAACATGTCGACTCGGTCGAACACGTCGTTCTAGACGCATCAAGTCGCGCGCGCACGTTGGTATAATTATTTGTGTTTACTTTGCATTGCATATTATAATTATAAACACAAATAAAAACCGGAGTTAACTCGCGAACGGACCGAAAATAATAAACAGAAAGTATAAGTCGGATGTTCGGTTTCGTATAATAGCGTGACATGGCTAATTATCGGACTTAAATTGTGTATATTTTTATAAATAGTAAAATTTATATAATTGTCGAAACGTATAAAGTCTCGTAGATTGAGATTGCGGATAAATGAATTTGACGCCTTGTGATTTGAAATTGATTTTGGGAAATTGTAGACGACTTGTGTCGTCTGGTTTGTACAAAAACAGAGGAAACTCTGCCGAAATTTTTATAAAATCCGAAGCGCAAAGGCGTTATTGTGGTGCGTCCTTATCAACTATTTTCAAGTGTTTGGCCAGACTAATTCCATACAAAGTCGTGACGTTTTGACAAAGATTATTAGAAACAATAATAGTCGATCCCGAACAATATTTGAAAACAAATATATAGTTTTGTCGAGCGTCAATTGTGTCAACTTCAATGGTTTTTGGTAACCAAAACATTGTTAAATGTACGGATTTGAAATACGCAGACGCTTAACTTATTGGGGAAAAATTATTGGAAAATAATGTCTCGAAAGCACTTAAAACACTCGGATTTGGTGAAAAGAAATAACAAATGTTATTAAAAGGATTTTAATAACTATATTACATTTCCGCAAGGTATATTATCCAAAATAATTATACAAGACAATCATATTATCCGATTTACGAGACAAGCTACTACTCGGGATGAGTTGTGCGTTTCATGGTAGTAGTCCAACATGGTTTACACACGAATAGTAACAGGTGCGCGACTTGGGTACTATGTCGTATGTGAACTCATGGATTATGATGAGTCACGATCGGTTCGTCGAGTTAAAACACTTAAGGACTCGGGTTAGTACACACGAGTCAAGATAGTTGAATAAACTATCTTTTAACCGGAAATTAAGCTAGGTTTATATATGATAGACTTTAAGGTGTCCTTCATTGGTAATTAGGGCACGAGGAAGTCGGTCAAAGCTTTGGATTTTATTTGCTAGCTAAGCATGGAAATTAAGGTGAGTTTCACGGCCCCATTTTACTGTTTTAACTGGGGGAAAGATATGTTTGTCAAAAATTATCACATATTGAAATGTTTTCAAAGGTTAAAATGTGGTATGTGGCATGATGAGTACTTGAGTTTTTGGTCGCCACTCGGGGTTGGGTCCTCGCTACTGTAACCATTAATTCAGGTAAATGGAACCAAAGGAATATTTGGATAGTACTATTGGTGCCTGACGAGGCCCACCTCTGGTTGATAGCGTCAACCCGGTAAAGACAAGAGGTGCACGTATTCTGAACTTAAGTCGTTAGGTTCCGAGAAACGACTTGGAGCGGGGCATATTTATTAGTCTTGGTTTGGTTATGGGACTCAGGGGATTGCTCATCATCATAATTTGTAGGAGCTAGCTACTCCATACAAAGGCCACGAAATGTGCTGGATTTGCACAGGATATAAAAATGTGCTGGATTTGCACAGGATATAAAAATGTGCTGGATTTGCACAGGATGTAAAAATGTGCTGGATTTGCACAGGATGTAAAAATGTCGTATTTACGAAACTAAAACCTGTGAACTCACCAATATTTTATATATTGACGTCTTTTTAAACATATCTTTCAGGTAACTAAGTGCTGAACAGGTATGCGGCTAGTACGGTGGAATTTGGGATGTCGGACAATGGTTGGGGGTTTCATCTATTGTTACCTTCGGGTTGGGACATAAACGGAAACACCCCACTTTAAAACTTAATGTTTGTGGTTTTAAGTAATGTTTGAAACCAGGTACTCCTTCCCGACATCTTAATATAATGATCTTTTCTAATTAAATATAGTTTGTGTTAATCTTGACTTTGATATGCTTTCGAGCGTCGCGCCACGTGTTTCCGCCATTGGCGTGGTGTGACAGAAGTGGTATCAGAGCCAAGGTTATAGCGAACTAGTATTTTTGAAAAATCTAGACTATAACCAGTTTTGGCTCGAAAACGAAGTTTTCAAAAATAAAACACAACGAAATATTTTTAGAAAAGAAAGAAAATTGTACATGGATTGTACAAGGGGAAATTCCGACCGACTAGCCAGGTGTGTCAATATATAAAATGTTAGAAAATAAGGATATGAATGGTTAAATTGTGTAGAGATCCGATTTTCTAACTAGTGCTAGTTAATGCATATAAGTAGTACAGATAGCTTGCCTGTAAGGATATCGTCTCACACTTCACTTTAGTCCGCACTTTTGCATCGGTTACCGACATCGACAAGCGGGAAGGACAAGCGGTGGTCTACGACGAACTCACCCGCTTACCTGCGGACGGGATGATCGGAAGGGCTAACCTTTATCGTGCTAGTGGACGTTGTCGTGTTGCTGATGTTGTGATGGGCGAAGCTAGTCTGGGTCTTTTATTGTGTGAAATCTTTGTTTTGGATCAGGAAGCTCGGAACTAGCGGGCACCAAAATTACCTGGCAACGCCGATTATCATTGCGGGTGCACACGTAATAATAACTTGTGGTGCACGGTAACCTTGGTGGGCGCTAGGGCTGGGATTGGTGATCACTCCTTGCCTTGTCTATTCTTGTACTGTAGGGTCAGTCTTAGCTTTTGATTGGCCAACGGGCTAAAAGGGAGGTCTTGTTGATATCCCTTGATTTCGATCCTCGCAAACTGAATGAGCTTTCTTCAGCATTACCTCTAAGGTACGAACACGGAAGAGCTCGGACGTCTACTTCATATGAGTAATCTGACGTAAACCCTCGCATCGGATAAGGACAGGAGACGAAAACTTCCTTGTATAGGAGTTTAATGCCTCCGCACGAAGTTCTTCGATGGAGCGGACATACGAGGATGCACTGCCTGCCGAAGAGATGAATGCTTGGTACGATGCGTGGAACGCTAAACTTGGAAACCAGTAAAGACCGAGGGTGCGTCCCTGCAAAACCAGTGCGTTTTGAGCACGGGACCCTGTGTGGATCAGTATTGAGATTAGTTGCCCGTGTGCTGCTATATTATTACTGTGAGTAAGTCATTCTTGATCTAACACATGCCCAAGTTGTCTTCAAGGGTCAGGCGTTCCTTCCCCTATCGGAGGGTAAAATCGTCCTTGCGGAGTTAATAGGCTTGATCATCTTTATCTAGAAGGCATGATAACCCCCGTCTAAATCAACAATGTCGAATCGGCAAGATCATAGTATATTTATTTAAATGGGAAAATAAATATATGGTAAAGTGAGCCGAGTCGGGTGTTGAAGACGAAATATCGATCGGCAAGATCCTAGTATATTTATTTAAATGGGAAAATAAATATATGGTAAAGTGAGCCGAGTCGGGTGTTGAAAATGAATTATCGATCGGCAAGATCCTAGTATATTTATTTAATGGGAAAATAAATATATGGTAAAGTGAGCCGAGTCGGGTGCCGAAAACGAAATATCGATCGACAAGATCCTAGTATAATTATTTAATGGGAAAATAATTATACGGTAAAGTGAGTCGAGTCGATGATTGTAAAATGTAATGTCGAATCGACAAGATCCTAGTATAATTATTTAATGGGAAAATAATTATACGGTAAAGTGAGTCGAGTCGATGATTGTAAAATGTAATGTCGAATCGACAAGATCCTAGTATAATTATTTAATGGGAAAATAATTATACGGTAAAGTGAGTCGAGTCGATGATTGTAAAGTGTAATGTCGAATCGACAAGATCCTAGTATAATTATTTAATGGGAAAATAATTATACGGTAAAGTGAGTCGAGTCGATGGTGGTAAAACGAAATGTCGAATCGACAAGATCCTAGTATAATTATTTAATGGGAAAATAATTATGCGGTAAAGTGAGTCGAGTCGATGGTGGTAAAACGAAATGTCAAATCGACAAGATCTTAGTATAATTATGTAATGGGAAAATAATTATACGGTAAGGTGAGTCGAGTTGATGGTTGAGAAATGTAATATCGAGTCGACAAGGTCATAGTATATTTATTTAATGGCAAAATAAATATATGGGACGGTGAGTCGAGTCGATTATGGGAATAATGAAATCTCGACTGACAAGATCCTAGTATGACTACTTAATGGGAAAGTAGTTATATGGTAAAGTGAGTCGAGTCGGAGATAATTTTACCCAAGTCAGTTAATATATATGGAGACATACATATATATTGAATATAGGATCACGACGTGCGTTTTGCGTCTGAATCCGTCATAATACTCGGGGAGTGAAACCACATTTCGGTAGCCGAAATCGGAAAGCGTGTGACACGTAATTGTCAAGTGTCACGGAACGCTCTGGCAGACATCGAAATTCCCCCTCGAAAATCAAATAACGGACTACTGGAAGTGGTGACGTTGTTCTGTCAACTAAACTTACCCATGGGACGGCAATTCCATTGCTCATGTTGCAATGTTGAACGTCCGCTACCCTCGTCAGGACGACGAGACTGGTTGTTTATTTGGGGTGGAAATTGATGCGAAGTGTTTTCCATCAATCCCCATAGATATTGAGACGTTGCGTCCCTTTGTCACGGTGTTTTATAAACTAAGGTTGCGGGATCCATTCGTCATGGACAATGTGACTTGTCTAATCTCTTGTCCTATTTCGAAACTCTCACTGCGGGGCCTATCAGGAAGGAAGTTCGCTGGCCTTACTTAAGTGTCGGAGAGGCATTTCGGTTGATGACTATCGGTGCTAGGACCAAAATAACATGCAAGAGGACCCTAATGAGAAGGATGACTCGGCTGAATTGCCAGAGTCTGTATCGTTTTATTTTATCGTGGTGCCTCGACAAATCATGATCCTTCTACCTCTACTATTCTCGTTGTGACCAATGTTTTTGATACTGGAAAGGTTGTAGGTTGGTTACTAAGTCCTATGGATACTATTTATCACAAATCTAATAACTACGGTGGGTCTAAGGCTCCCACCGAGCCTGATGTTGCTCCTGCTGTAATTGTTCTATGGCCCAAGCGAATCATGTCATCGTTGCTGAGAGTGTAGCTCATACTGAGCGTGTTAAGGATGTTTCTATGGCTCTTGTCAAGTTTGATGTTGCTGTTGTTTCGAAGGCTCCTACTAAGATCACTGTCATTGACATAGACGTCTATAAGACCCTTGCCAAGCCGCTATGACCACGGTTGTGTCACAATGGAGTTCGTTGCTGTTAACTCCATCTTCTTTGAGGTTTTCGTTGAACCGCTCGTTATCATTCCCTGGCTCCTGCCAAGAATGGTTCTCAAGCTTGGGTTAAGTCTGTCAATGATACAGTTGCTATTATTCGAGTGACTTATATCGAGCATACAGACGTTCTCCCTAAGGACGATGTCGGCCTGATAAGTCTACTGAATTATGTGGAACCCATCGTTCCCATTTCTGTTATGAAGGCGGATGCCTTTGGTGATCCAATCGTTCCTACTAATGAGCCTATGGAGTATAGGTTTGTGGCTGAGGATACGAATAAGGATTCTATCACCATAAGTGAGCTGAAACGCACCGGGGTGCGTGCTCACCGTAATGGAGCTTCTTGTAGTTATGTATAGTGGACTCGCTAGGTTGCGTGTCGTCCTGCTGTCGTGAATTCATGTTGTGGTGTTACCCCTAACGATTGTGCATTCTTGTAGTTGCACAGTTTTGCCGACTGCATATCCATACGGTTGCGTTTCGCTGTCGACGGTGCATTCCTGTTGTTGTGCTGCTCCTACAGTGGTGTAGCCTTGTTGTCGTATTTCTCTGTGTCATGCGGTCCATGTTGCGGTGTTGCCTTGTTGTCATGCTTCTTTGTCGTCGTGTTGTTCCCGTGCGGTGTTCCCTTGTTGATGTGTTCGTGGATGTGTTGTTGTCATGTCATGTTATTTCTACTGCCGTATCGCACCGTGAGCGTATTGCTACAATTGTTGGATTGACTTGATGATGTGATAACTTGTCGTTTGATTCACTCTTGGTTCCCTTGGAATAAAGACATTACCCCAAACCCACGTGACTGTTGTTATGTTGCTGAATGGTTGTGTAGTGTCGCCATTGATTATGTAGGATACCGGGTGTCCAACGGACTTTCGGAAGTCATGATAAGACACTCTAGTCCTAGTGTTAGCACATGTATCCCTCTAAAGTTCGAATCCCGTGGTAGTTTCAGTAATTGACCGAATCATGCGTCGACCTCTTTATATGCTCGCGCGTTTCGTGAGCATTACCTCTTCAAGACCTAAGGCATCAGTGACGCCATGTCCAGCCTTAACCTTTTACGTGCATTTCGGTCGACTAACCACTCTCGAGCCATGTCGGAAGGAAATCCCATGATCCACACACGACGGGGTGAGGCTCGTCTTCGTGATAAGGGATTTCGAATACACCTCGAACTTGAAGGTATCGAGTAATTGTGAGCGATATTATGACCCATACCTTTGGGCTAGTAAGAGTTGAAAGACTCAATTTATTATTGCTCATCCCAGTGGATTGTTTAACATCACACCTGCCAACGTGTCATGCCGATGACTACAGGAATAACAGTGTGGACCCACCCACGGCGAGTGCATTGGTGGAGTCCCCGGTACATGATTCGGAGGTCTTATGAAACCCTGAATCTAGAAGGGCATGTAGCATTGCCTACTCTGTGAGGGTGCTACCCTACCGTGATGAAATCTTCGACCAACTCAGCCCTGCGAATGGTGTTATCCTGCTAAGGGTAGGTTCATCTTGTCTTGGTGTCGTTGCATAGATTCTTGGGATAGTGGAACCCTTTCGACCTTGGGTCGATACGGGTGTTCCCAGTTATTTTTTTTAGTAGCATTGCTCGTGCTAGAGCAAAATCCCCTGTCATTGACAGGCACTGTTGGAGACACCAAAGTAATATGAGCTGCCAGGTCAGTGCGTTTAGCACCTTTATAACCCAGATGAGCTCGAAAGCTTACATGTTGCACCCATGTGTGTGACCACCTGAGTCGTTGAGTGGGATGCCTTATTGGAAGGCTCAAGACTACTTCTGGTAGGGTGAATCTCGGTCGTTTGTTGTTTTAAGTAACGATGTTGGCGCATGAAGCCGTCAAGCCCAAACGTGAGATCTATGCCAGATGCATTCATCTATGACTCAATTTCACCTCTTACCTCGAAAGATCCCGAAAGTTGGAATATTCGACGAGTGAGGATTCCGGGTCAGGACTCCTTTCACTCAGATCTCTGCATAGGATCTGAAAGTCAAATTAAGGAACGTGTGTCCTGTATTGTTTAGAATTGACTTACTAGGTTGCTAATAACGATAGGACACCAGTGCTCGTGAGGCACATATAGCAGGATAAGCACTGGGTACCCTTGTTTCGAGTAGTTACCAATGCTCTGCTTACCGTCTCGAGGAAACCAACGTGTTGAAATGTTGTCGAGACCTTATCCTTTGTCTGTTGCTGCAACCATATCATGATGATTCATATACATCATTCCCGTGTTGACCAACGTGGTGAGTTGATGTGAGCCTCTAGACATTTGTGTTTAAGTCGGCTTAAATCCTCGTGTATTGTGGAATTGTACGGCTGTGTGTTGAATATACACTGTCTACTGCCTGGGGAACTGAGGGGTGGAAGTGACGCAAAAACTTTCGACCTCCATCAGTCCATATTAGGCGTCCTAGTACCACTAACCATAATCGCTCATACGTAAAGGTTGTAAGTGGATGCATAGTGAATTTCGGTCCATGTGAGGACACAGGATTACCATCCGTTACTATAAACAACCTGGAGCGTCCTCGAGAATGTCGACTGCTTTGTGATCTGGTAAGATCACCCGATTAGTGAAATTTAACGAGCGAACCTAATGGTCCTGTCGCCTGAGATGTTCGGTGGCTGTGATGGGACACAGGTAATGATCGATTGCTGTTTGGAACCTTCTCATACCCTACTCGTTGTAGTTATAATATGAGACAGGCGGATAGCCACCTAAACTCTTGGAGAGTCGTGGCTAGACACTAGGTGTCAACTTTCACAATATCGGATTTTAGTAGTTATCCTGCCCCAGGGTGTGCCAAACCTTGAACGCAAGTCTGGGATACTCAGTTTGAGATGAGTATGGATTACCATTCTCGAGACGAATGAATTATTGTCCTGGACGGAAGTGTCCTGTGTGATACAAATAGTGTCGGTGGCAAATCAAATCCGTGTACTTCATCGCCAGAATTTCCTATGTGATAGGAATTATCACCCTAGTGTTCGGGGTGTACTGCTAGAAGTCCTCTGGGGTGCATACGTGTACGTCTCTAGTACATTGAATGACAGATAGAGATATACACATGATCTGGCGTGAGTTCAAGAGGTGACCAACGAATCTGGTAGATTCAAATCTTCTTGAATAAGTGGCCAAACCGATCGGGAAGTTGTGCTAACAAGGAGTTAGCCTTAGGAACTTCAAATCGGTAAAGGACTTAGCTGAGTGCTATACTCTGAAAGGGTGTTGTTAAGCACGAGAACGGTAATGGAGTGACTTCGCTTAGTACTCCAGTGACTCGGATTTGTCAGTTAAAATTGGCCTTGCAACGAAACAAGCTCGAACTATCGCAAGAGCTTAGTGGGACTCTTGACGAATCCCGCAGGTCTGACTTGAGGAAGCATTGTCAATTCCTCAACCGACAGGACTCAGGTTGACGCAGAGCTCTACTATTTCGGGAAAACCGATATTTGTGCCGGGTTGCGATACCCAAGAGCTCGGCCGTAGCCGACTCATGACATTGTGTTCGTTAGGACGCTAAGCGTGAACTGGAGTTCACGAAGAAAAGGGGTAATCGTGTGAGTTGCAAACATCCCGCCCTGTTCAAGGATACTAATGTATCGGATGACTTGAACTGAATTCCGGGACGGAATTCTCTTAACGGGGGGAGAATGTGACAACCGGCAAATTTCGTACAACGATTAACGTGATTCTAATCATGTTTTAGAAATAATTAACATGGTTTAAGGTTAATTATGGTTAGTTGAGCTAATATGAGTCCTACGATGTCCTTTTGAAAGTTCGTTGAAGTCTTGATGCCTTTTTAGAAAGACTTCGCGTGTTTAACGTAACGAACTGACATCAGCAAAAATTTGTCAAACTGGAATAACATAAGTTATTCTATGAAAATACGACACGTATTTACTATCGATGCGAACGGATGTGAAATCGGCGTGGTAAACGGCCAAAAACGCAGCGTTTCGGAGAACGCGGAGAGGAACTGACGTGGATTCGAACGTCGAAACGCGTGGCTTTAACCGTTACCGAACTTCCGGAATAATTATTTATTATAAATAATGTTATCGGTTGAATTTCGAAAGTTATCGGATCATTTAAATGAAGGATAACACAACCGAATCGACTAACGCGATTTTAACGCGTGTTCCGTTTTCACGCGTCGAGTCACGAAAATAACATTTAAATTGCTCGGTTTAGTTATGCTTTTCATTTCGAATAAAACCGACTAGTTTTTGTAATTTATTTATCGGGCCTAATAGTAAACCGAAGCGTTTTCGTTAAAACGGGTTCGATACGCGGTGCACAACCCACCTACCAAACCCTAGGTATAAAAGGGCATGAGATGCTTCTTCTTCTTCATTGTGACAGCCGCAACCTCTGCTTCTCTCTCTACTCTCTCTCTAAAAACTCTCTCCCTCTCTCTCTAACCACCTCTCTCTCCTCCTCTCTTACAGAAACCGGCCGGCCACCACCCCTCTGGTGGCGGCGGCGTCGTGCTCCAAGCTCAAGGCAGGGGCAGATCGGGTGGAGGGTGGTTGCGAGGGTTGGGTCCGGCGAGGAGGGAAAGGGGTACGGCGGTGGTGGTTATGGCGATGGGTTAGGCCGGAAAACAAGCAGAAGCAGCAACGAGAGGTAGGTTTTGGTCAGGGTTTTTGGTTGTGACGTGATGGCCGAAGAGGGTGGGTACGGTGGCGATGGTTCTGGTTCGAAGTGTGCAGCAGGTGGTTGTTGCAGGTGGTTGGTGGTCTGTGGGTGATGGTTCACGAGGGTTCAGCTTCGGGTCTGGTTGGTAACGATCTGTGCAGATCTGGTCACGTGGGCTGCTCGGGCCGGGTCTGGGTCGGGGTCAGCAAAGCAAGATCTGGTCAGCCCGAGTCAGACTCAGTTTTGGTTCGGGTTTGTTGGGTGACGGGTTCTGCAGACCGGGTGAGTTACGGGTCAGGTGTCGATGGTGATGAATCGTTGTTTTGGCCGGGTTTCGAGTCATGGTGGCTGATTTCAGCGGGTTTAAGTCCCGGGTCAGATCTGACCCGGTTTTGGTCGAGGCTCGTGTTCGTTTTGCGAGTCAGGTTCGGCTCGGAATCTCAGTTGCGGGTCAGATCTAGCCAAAGCATGAGCCTGGTCAACACGCGGGCAAGCTCGGTCAGCTGGTCAACGGGTCAGACCGAGTCAACTCGGTCAAACATGTCGACTCGGTCGAACACGTCGTTCTAGACGCATCAAGTCGCGCGCGCACGTTGGTATAATTATTTGTGTTTACTTTGCATTGCATATTATAATTATAAACACAAATAAAACCGGAGTTAACTCGCGAACGGACCGAAAATAATAAACAGAAAGTATAAGTCGGATGTTCGGTTTCGTATAATAGCGTGACATGGCTAATTATCGGACTTAAATTGTGTATATTTTTATAAATAGTAAAATTTATATAATTGTCGAAACGTATAAAGTCTCGTAGATTGAGATTGCGGATAAATGAATTTGACGCCTTGTGATTTGAAATTGATTTTGGGAAATTGTAGACGACTTGTGTCGTCTGGTTTGTACAAAAACAGAGGAAACTCTGCCGAAATTTTTATAAAATCCGAAGCGCAAAGGCGTTATTGTGGTGCGTCCTTATCAACTATTTTCAAGTGTTTGGCCAGACTAATTCCATACAAAGTCGTGACGTTTTGACAAAGATTATTGGAAACAATAATAGTCGATCCCGAACAATATTTGAAAACAAATATATAGTTTTGTCGAGCGTCAATTGTGTCAACTTCAATGGTTTTTGGTAACCAAAACATTGTTAAATGTACGGATTTGAAATACGCAGACGCTTAACTTATTGGGGAAAAATTATTGGAAAATAATGTCTCGAAAGCACTTAAAACACTCGGATTTGGTGAAAAGAAATAACAAATGTTATTAAAAGGATTTTAATAACTATATTACATTTCCGCAAGGTATATTATCCAAAATAATTATACAAGACAATCATATTATCCGATTTACGAGACAAGCTACTACTCGGGATGAGTTGTGCGTTTCATGGTAGTAGTCCAACATGGTTTACACACGAATAGTAACAGGTGCGCGACTTGGGTACTATGTCGTATGTGAACTCATGGATTATGATGAGTCACGATCGGTTCGTCGAGTTAAAACACTTAAGGACTCGGGTTAGTACACACGAGTCAAGATAGTTGAATAAACTATCTTTTAACCGGAAATTAAGCTAGGTTTATATATGATAGACTTTAAGGTGTCCTTCATTGGTAATTAGGGCACGAGGAAGTCGGTCAAAGCTTTGGATTTTATTTGCTAGCTAAGCATGGAAATTAAGGTGAGTTTCACGGCCCCATTTTACTGTTTTAACTGGGGGAAAGATATGTTTGTCAAAAATTATCACATATTGAAATGTTTTCAAAGGTTAAAATGTGGTATGTGGCATGATGAGTACTTGAGTTTTTGGTCGCCACTCGGGGTTGGGTCCTCGCTACTGTAACCATTAATTCAGGTAAATGGAACCAAAGGAATATTTGGATAGTACTATTGGTGCCTGACGAGGCCCACCTCTGGTTGATAGCGTCAACCCGGTAAAGACAAGAGGTGCACGTATTCTGAACTTAAGTCGTTAGGTTCCGAGAAACGACTTGGAGCGGGGCATATTTATTAGTCTTGGTTTGGTTATGGGACTCAGGGGATTGCTCATCATCATAATTTGTAGGAGCTAGCTACTCCATACAAAGGCCACGAAATGTGCTGGATTTGCACAGGATATAAAAATGTGCTGGATTTGCACAGGATATAAAAATGTGCTGGATTTGCACAGGATGTAAAAATGTGCTGGATTTGCACAGGATGTAAAAATGTCGTATTTACGAAACTAAAACCTGTGAACTCACCAATATTTTATATATTGACGTCTTTTTAAACATATCTTTCAGGTAACTAAGTGCTGAACAGGTATGCGGCTAGTACGGTGGAATTTGGGATGTCGGACAATGGTTGGGGGTTTCATCTATTGTTACCTTCGGGTTGGGACATAAACGGAAACACCCCACTTTAAAACTTAATGTTTGTGGTTTTAAGTAATGTTTGAAACCAGGTACTCCTTCCCGACATCTTAATATAATGATCTTTTCTAATTAAATATAGTTTGTGTTAATCTTGACTTTGATATGCTTTCGAGCGTCGCGCCACGTGTTTCCGCCATTGGCGTGGTGTGACAGCAGAAGCATGGCAAATGATTGTGAAGGGTTACGTTGCTCCTATTCTAGAGAATACTGGAGAACCAATCCCTTTGGAGAATTTGGCGGATGACGAGAAGAAAAGGTTTGCTATAGAGAAGAAAGCATTTTCTCAGCTATCTCAGGCGATCAACACTGATCTACTACATCAGTTTGGATCGTGCACTACATCCAAACAACTTTGGGATGTGCTGAGAAATCGACATGATGGAAATGAGAAGACCAGGAAGCTTAGGATGGAGGAGCTTCGGAAGGAGTTTGAAAACTTCAGTTATATGGGTAATGAGACCCTAAAAGAGTTGGTTCCAAGGTACTGCCATTTGCTCACTGAATTGTCGAGCTATGAGATCAGCATTCCAATGTCGGAATTAGTTGATAAATTTGCTGATGCATTACCACCCTATTGGAATCAACACATCGAAGTGTTAAAGGAGAAGGATGCTTACCAGTATTGGACCATTAATGAGTTCATCCAAAAGCTGGAAAACAAAGAGATGGAGGAAAAGAGAAAAGCTAAGAGAGCTCAGATTCCACAGAATCCTGATTTATATGTGAGTGGTACATCTAACTCTCTTTCTGCTTCAAGCACCACATCTTCTGTTGCACCTCACATAGCATGTGTGTCTAACATTGTTGAACCAACAAAAGCACCCATTAACTACCTTGCTCAAACTTCATCCTACACACCATCATACACACAACAACCATACCAAACACAAAACTTTATTCCACCATTTTCACCATTACAACAAGCCGCATGCTATACATCAAGTCAACAACAACAACAACAACAATATCCTCCTCAAGTGAACCAGATGCAGATTACTCAAGCACAATCAAGTCAAAACCCGATTGTGTTAGAGACATCAAACCTTAACAATGTGACTGTTGAAATTGCTCAACAGCATGTTGCTCTAGTATCTGCCATGGTTGCTTCTTACAACGGTTTGGTAGCAAGTCAAATTGGTAACAATAATCTTACCAATGAGGACTATGCTCAAATCGATAAAGAGGAAATGGAGTTGATGGACATTCAGTGGGCTTTTGCAAGCATTATGAGGAGAGCCACTGATTTCATTCAGAAGACTGGCAGGACTGATCTCTCAACCTCTCCCAATACCACATACGGATTCAACAAAGCAAAGGTTACTTGCTTTAACTGTGGTGAAAAGGGACATTTTAAAAGGGAGTGCACACAACCAGCACAACAAGGTAACCGAAATCCTTTCAATTCTTCATACCAAAACCGACAAAACCAAAACCAGAATCAAGTGTCTTACAACAGTCCAAACATATCAAGCTTTCAACCACAAAATCAAAACACTTATCAGAACCGTCAACAAAACAACAACACCAGACAATCCACAACACAAAACCAACCTCAACAAAACCCAAACCGAACTATTGTTCCTATCTCTACACCTAACACACAAAACCAAAACCAAACTGATACTCAAAACCAAGCACTTGTCATCCAAAAGGATGAAGGTTTTGACTGGACTGGTATGCAATTGGGGGTGGACGAAATCACTGCTGGGAATGTTGCGTGTGTGGCACAACAGATGAAGTTGGATGAGAATGAGGAAGTTGAAGAAGAGGTTGTGATTGAAAAGGTGTCGGAGTTGAAGATTGAAGAAGTGAATGATGATGTGATGGCTGAAGGTGAAGACAAGAGATCGGGGATGATTCTTGATTCTGTCACCGATGTTGGAGATCAATATGACTCAGCTTACTCGGATATGGAGAGCGAATCTGATTCAGAGACTAGTGTGAATTCACTAGATGATGATATTGACCAACTACTAGCTGAAGCTGACTTCCTGATGACTCGCAAGTCATGTATGGTGGATGATGCATGCACCAAGATTGACTACTCCAAATTTTTCGCAGGAAAGGAAGCTCACTTTGCTCTAATGGCCATGACAGAACCTCCTAAGCCGGTAAGTTCTGAAACTCAATCTTGTGTTAAATGTGACAAATGTGCTGATTTTGAAAAACTGACTGATGAAAACAAGCTTCTCAAGGTTCAACTTGAGAGTGCAAAACTCAACTGTCAGATTTATCAAAAGGACTTAAAAGATTTCAACAAAGTTCTTGATGGTTATAAAAAGGATGTGTCAGAATTGAAAAAGACATTATCTATTAAACAACTTGCCATTAATAATTACATCAATGAAATGGAAAACACTAAATTAGAAATGGCAACCATCAAGTGCTTTGCGGAAAAAGTTAACAAGAAATTAGAAAGTTACAAGCACATAGCATACGTAGTTGATCATATCATTGAAGAACCCTCCCAGACGAATAGTGCAAACTATAAGTCAGTTCCATCTCCGGTATTGTTTGAGAATCATACTTTACATGCAATACCACCGGAGACTTTAATTCATCCTGATCCCACACCAGAAAATGAGCCTAACACTTCCAGTGTCGGGGATCCATATTCTGATGTGAGACCAGTATTGGGAAATAGTGAGGGTGTGGTCGCTACTGATGATTCAGATGAAGAAGATGAATCATCTGAGACGGTTGAAAGTGATAGTGATATCCCTGATGAAAATCATATAATCACTACTGAGCCAGTCTCACCGTCTCAGATCATTCATCCAATGGCAAATGCTCATCGCAAAAATGAGGTTAAGAAAAATGATAAGTTTGTTGGTAATAGTTTTGAAAAGAAAGAGGTTAAAAAGGTTGAGAAAAACGTGAGAAAACCGGTTGAAAAGAAAGTTGAAATTAAAACTGAGAAAAATGTGGTAAAACCGGTTGAGAAGAAAAATGGGTTAAATTCTGAGAAAAACAATGATGTGAGCAATGAAGTGTGTGATAAACCTGTCAAAATCTTCTATCGGATGCAAGGCTCTGATAAGATTTTATCAGATGATGAGTTTCCGATTAAATTTGTCAATTCTACAAAAATCGAAAAGATCTGGCAGGAAAGTACGATTTGGTTCCCGAAATTTGAAAGGACCAATGACATTCCTCAAGAGATTTTAGACAAAATTTATTCGGAAAAAGAAGCAAAAGTCAATATCACACAGTTTGTTTTGCCTGTGCATAAAGAAAATAGTTTTATTGAACCGACTTACTCGAAGGACCCAGCTCCTGAGAGTTTAAGGAAACAATGCATGGTCGATCGATATCCCATTGCTAGTTTTTCCAAGTCGCCGATCAAGGAAAACTACGAGGAATACCGTGCGTGTTATAAGTGCGGGGAACGGGGACATTTACTTGCCGCCTGCCCGTACGTATGACACAAAAGGCACGAGGTGGAAATGAGGCAATATCATGAGTATCCGGTTGACAACTATGGCTATCAACAGAGACGGCATTTTCCCCAAAAAGAATTTTATCATAATCAAAACAATTTTTACAACAAGGGGGAAAATCGTCCGATGACGTATGATAAGCGCAACCGGATGACCACTGATAAATCTGGTAAGAAACCTCAGATGAACTCAACTGTTGATACCAAAAAGGTTGTTCCTAAACCTAATGGTAAA
The DNA here is from genome assembly GCA_030844895.1 of Ambrosia x helenae. Lineage (NCBI taxonomy): Eukaryota > Viridiplantae > Streptophyta > Magnoliopsida > Asterales > Asteraceae > Ambrosia > Ambrosia x helenae. The sequence goes on from JAUTDX010000127.1 coordinate 42,851, forward strand.
CAATCAGTTGGACCTGTCTCTGTTAAATCAGAGAAGGTAACCAAGAAGGTTGCTTTTAAAGACGAAGTAAAGAAACCGACTGAGAACTCAAAATCTCAGATTCGGATCTTGAAACGATCTGAGCAATCTTGGTCATCTAAGGAATCTGAAGGAGCCTCTACTTCACAGAGCAAGAAGAATGAGGAAGAGAAAGTTGTTAGTAAGGAGAAAGGGGTTGATGTAACCCAAGTTGTTTGTGATTCAAAAGACTCTTTGAAACAACCTATTCAAAGACCCAAGACCAAACAGGCTTGGGTCCCCCGAAAGAACTAATTGATCTACTTTAAATGTGCAGGGAGCTCCAGCTGGCCCTGTTAGCAGCCTATGGATTTTGACAGTGGAGCTTCTGGTCACATGACAGGGGACCTCGCGCTACTCTTTGACATCAAAAATATTAACGGAGGTTATGTGGCATTTGCTGGAAATAAGGGAGGCTACATTACTATGGAGGGTAGTGTAAGCAATGGGGTCGTAACATTTGAGCGGATTTCTTATGTGAAACAAATATACTATAATTTGCTCAGTGTTAGTCAGATTTGTGATAAACAATTTTCAGTGTATTTTGATGACAAATCCTGTTATATCTTGAAACCTGGGTTTGAGTTACCAGAAGAGTGGGTGATGCTGAAGGCACCGAGCGTTAACAACTTGTATATTCTCGACATGTCTAAAGCAATGACCACCCATGGCCAAGTCACGTGTTTCCTCTCCAAGGCTACAGAAAAAGAATCCATTATGTGGCATAGGAGAATGGGACACATCCATTTGAGAAAGATGAATCAGCTTGTAAAGAATGAACTTGTCACGGGAGTTAATGTCAAACACTTCCATCTGAATGACAAGTGTATCAGTTGCAAGAAGGGCAAGCAGCACAAACAATCCCATAGACCAAAGAAAGTTAATTCTGTTGAGCTGCCACTTGAACGTTTGCATATGGATTTATTCGGTCCAGTCAGACGTAAAAGTCATGCCGGAGAATTATATTGTCTTGTGGTGACTGATGATTATTCCAGATTTTCATAGGTAATGTGTTTGCATCAGAAAAGCGACACTTTTGACAACTTGAAGGTTCTGTTTACACGTCTGGAGAATTTATATGGTCTAAAGATCAAAAGAATCCGGAGTGACAATGGGACGGAGTTTAAAAATGCTCAGATGGAGGATCTTTGTGCAAACAAAGGAATTCATCATGAATATAGTGCTCCGTACACACCCCAGCAGAACGGTGTCGCAGAGAGAAAGAACAGGACTCTTATAGAGACGGCGAGAACTATGCTTGCGGATTCAAATCTTCCAGTCATGTTCTGGAACGAAGCTATTTACGCGGCATGCTATACTCTTAACCGTGTTTTGACAGTGAAGAAGTTTGGCAAGACTTCTTATGAGCTGTTGAACCGACGCAAGCCGAATCTTGAGTATCTAGAACCATTTGGTGCCCCATGTACAATGCTGAATCCTTCGGAAAAGTTTGCACCAAAGGCTGAAGAAGGTTATTTTGTTGGATATGCAACCCCATTAAAACGGGTATTCAACAAAAGAACTAGAAAAGTCGAGGAGTGGGCTAATGTCGAAGTTCAAAGATATACACAAAATGTACAAGGTGGAGGACCAGATTGGATGTTTGATTACAAAGATTTCTTTGAATCATTCAATCTAGATAGCATGGTTGAAGAAGCTGTACTTCGATTATACTACGAGGTCGAAAACGCCGTAACCTCACCGTTAGTGCGTCCTATTACGGTAAACCCCCAAGCAGCTTCTAATGATGCCACTGCTCCTGTATTGGAAGAAGAAGTGTTCCAAGAGGCTTCTACATCGCTTAATTCATTCGAATCAGAATACGAAGACGATGATGCAACAAGTGAAGCTATTCTGGACAATGCTACAGTGACACCACCAGTGAACCCATCTACTACTGATGCTTCAACATCGAATGTGGGTAATGATCTGGATTCTACAGAGAATTTGACAACTCAGACGGGAGTACAAGTACCTGATTATCCGGAATCTCGGATACATCGGATACACCCGCTTGAACAAGTTATTGGTGATCCTGGTAGCAGTTTGATGACAAGAGGACAGCTGAAGAATGCTCAAGCACCAGAAAACATTGGCAATCTTGCTTTATATGCCAAAATTCAGAAATCTGGTTTTTAGAATGACTGGTCATTTGCTTGTTATGTTTCGCAGGTCGAGCCGCGGACATACAAGGATGCTCTTTTGGATGACGCCTGGGTGGAAGCAATGTAGGAGGAGTTATTACAATTCCAGAAACTTGGTGTATGGACCCTGACTGATTTACCTCCTGGAAGAAAGAAGATAGGCACCAAATGGGTGTTTAAGTGCAAGAAAGATGATAGAGGAGTCATTGTGCGAAACAAAGCTCGTTTGGTGGTTCAAGGTTTCCATCAGGTTGAAGGAATCGACTATAATGAAATCTATGCACCGGTTGCACGCTTGGAGGCTATTCGCATGTTTCTAGCGTTTGCATCATGGAAGAAGTTTAAGGTGTATCAGATGGATGTAAAGAGCGCTTTTCTTTACGGTGTGGTCAAAGAGGAAGTTTACGTTGGTCAACCACCGGGCTTTGAAGACCCAATCCACCGAGATAAGGTTTACGTTTTAAACAAAGCACTGTATGGTTTGCACCAAGCTCTGAGGCAATGCTATGAGGAGCTGAGCACGTATCTTCTCTCGAAAGGATTCAAACGCGGATTGGTTGACTGTACCCTGTTTACGAAAAGATCAGGAGATGACTTGCGTCTAGTGCAAATATATGTTGATGACATTATTTTTGGGTCTACTAACGAACTTTTGTGCAGGGAATTTGAAAAAGTTATGCAGGAGAAGTTCGAGATGAGCGCTATGGGGGAAATGCAGTTTTTCCTCGGCTTGCAGGTGGAGCAAAGACCAACGGGGATCTTTATTCACCAAACCAAATACGTATCTGAAGTCTTGAGCCGGTTCCAGATGGAAGATTCCAAGCTGATGGATACCCCGATACAACCTAATCACGGGATTGGAGTTGACCTTAAGGGGGAGCTGACAGATCCATTTACATATAGAGCAATCATCGGATCTCTGATGTACCTAACAGCGTCTAGGCCTGATATAATGTTCGCGACATGTCTTTGTGCTCGTTATCAATCGAAGCCGAAACAAAGTCATTTAGCAGCCGTGAAGCGTATCCTTAGATATCTGAAGGGTTGTCCATCGAAAGGACTATGGTACCCTCATGATGATAATTTTGATCTAATCGCTTTTAGTGATGCAGATTGAGGCGGCTGTGACAAAGACAGCAAATCCACAACGGCTGGATGTCAGTTTATGGGGAGCAAGCTTGTGACCTGGCAATGCAAGAAACAAACCGCAGTTGCACTATCCACATGTGAAGCAGAATACGTTTCAGCATCGAGCTGCTGCTTACAGGTTCTTTGGATCCAACAGCAGATGGTGGATTACGGTTTGCAATTTCTTAAAACCCCTATTTACTGTGATAATGAGGCCGCAATCGCATTAACAAAAGACTTAGTAAATCACTCAAAGGCTAAACATATCCGGATTAAATATCATTTTATCCGTGATTGTTATGCTAAAGAGTTGATCGATATGGTCAAAATCCACACTGATTATCAACGCGCAGATCTTTTTACCAAAGCTTTTGATAAATCCAGATTTGATTATCTTTTGAAAGCAAACGGTATTAAGGAAAAACAGGACTGATCACCACCTCAGTCTATCACTTTTTAGTTTAACTTTTTACTGTTTTTCAGAAAAATTTCGAAAAATCCAAAAACATTGAAAAATTTCAAAATCCATAAAAATTAGAAAATTTCTTTGCTGACTGCTATATCTTCTTCCCTTAGATTAATGCCGTCAGATTTCTGTGAACAAACGATATCTGGGCAGTCACATATTTGAAATGCTCCAGCTTATCCTTGGGAACAGTAAATTCGAAAATCTATAAAAATCAGAAAATTCTAAAATGATTTCCTGGAGTATAAAGGGAAATGATAGTACATCAGTGGGGATCTGACACATTCTAAATAATGTAATGCTATATAGGGCGTGTGTCTGAGTCTGTGCGATGTGCTGATAGGCTTCGTAGACCTATTACTGCGTGCCTGATACATACATATCAAACGATTTGTTGTGTGGATGAACTCCTCATGGGCATATGGTCTTAGTACCGTAATTTCGTTTGATAGGGTATTTGTACAAAACTCGGAGGTTTAGGGTCGTTATGTTATTAGTTGTCTGGGGATAGCCTCTCTGATCTTCTGCTGTAAGTCATTACGGACCTAGATCAGACAGGGTGTCTTTATAAAAGAGCTATATGCCAATCCTAAAGTTACCGAATTAAGGAACTTTTCATGTTATATGATAATCAAAGATTATCTATTACATCGTATTGATCATTGATGCAAATCATGATTAATATCAGTCCTCAACCTGGTATAGTGCATATGTTACTTTGCTGCATTAATTTGCTGACCTGTATACCTCTATGCATTATATCTTGTACAATTACAGATAACGAAAGCATAATCACGCTTTACAATGAGTCTTTGTGCTTTTACTTCTTGATACGGGAGTATGTCGTGTGCGTGGGAACCACAGACAATTGCGTTTATACTATAAATATCAGTATCAGTATAAAGCACTGCACAAAAGTCTGCATGTGAGTTTATGTGGATCACAATATCAGCAGTTGCCAGATCACACATTGTCTTTAATGATAATAATTTCAAAAAAAAAAAAAATAATCAACGGTGTGATCAGATTTCTCATAAACTGATATGATCCCTTTACCGGAATCACAAAAATATTTACAGTTTTTCATTTACATTTCTGCATTTTATTTTCTCGTCAAAAATTACAAAACTCAAAAAGATTTTAGGTGTGTTTTAGCATAAACTTTAGAAAATCCAAAAAGATTTTTCATTTTCATCTTATTTTTGATAACTGATGGTGGTTGATGACGTTTTTCTAAAACCTGGTACACCAATTGAGTTTTGTGATCTTTAAAATGTGAAAATATGATGATTGGATGCTTAAAAGTTGAGAAATAATTGAACCGGGATTCGTTTTTGAGATTTGTAAAATTTTCAAAAATTCCATTTTACATTCGCCCATTCGTTTGGTCGAATGAGGAATTTTCCAGCTCTTTCGAATGAATTGGACGGGCGAAGGAGAGAGTTCTTGAACTGATGTTCATTCGAACCCTTTTGCCTCATTCGAACCCTTTTAGTAGGGTCGAAGGAGCCAAAAGCTTCTCCTTCGCATGAACAAAACGGGCGAAGGAGACTGTCTATATAAAGACTTCCAGCTCATTCGAACCCCATATATTTTTTCTCAGAATTTCAACATAAAGTCACCTTGTTGCTCTTTTGTTTTACAATCTACCATTGTTTGCGCCTTCATCTACTGATCATTTTCCTATAATTGTTTCAGGTTATCATCTGTTTTACAAGGATTAATCGTGGTTTTTGTGTCTCGAACCTTAAGTTTCTAAAAACTGTTTTAAACTGGATAATTGTTTCAATTGTTGACTGGTTTTCATTCTATGTATGTTTTAGGGGGAGAATAACTAACAATCTAGGTTTCATTAACATCAGTATGATGTTTTTGATCAAAACCCCTTTTCGAACCCTAGTTTCAATTAGAAAACATACATATAATGAACTTTAATCGTTTTTGTTTGGTTTAATAGCTTAGTCGGCATGTTTAGGTAGTATTGCAATCAAATGATCATGCTTAGAATCTGTTAATTTCGTTATTGAAATTTTGAATTTAAACAGTCACTTTCGCCTCCAGTCGTTTGGGCGAAGGAAACAAATCCGGTCGAATGAAGTCTTTAAACTGGTCGAATGAATGAATAAGGGTCGAATGAAATTTGTTCCAAAAATGTTGTACATTCGAACCATAATATTCACATTCGTACCATGTGTTTTTCTCATTCGCACCCCCGACTGGGCGAATGAGAAACTGAATTACTAAATTTTCAATGTTTGAAATTTTAACAACTTTTAACATGTGTTTTTGATTTGTTTTACAGAATTTGAACATGTCCGAGCCAGAGAAAACTACCGAACAAGCAGGATCATCTTCACAACCTGCTAAGACGGTACCACTGAAGCAGTTGGATTTCGAGAACGCACACAACTGCTGTGCTTATTTGGGAGATGTAAAGAAGCACACTATATTCGCTGATATCATAGAATATTTGAAGAGATGCAGAGTAATTGACGCGATTGCTACACCTACCGTCATTTACCGCGATATTATGCAGGAGTTTTGGTCAAACGCGAAGCTGGATTTTTGGAATTGTGAGTCATGTTTGACAAGCAAGGTTCAAGGACAGAGAATAATTGTTTGTGAACAAGATTTACGAGAGGCGTTGAACTTGCATGATGAGAAGACGGACCCTAAAGAGTTGGGATTCATGGATCAGCGTAAGTGTTTCTTGAGGATGAAATATAATGGACCTATCACCGATGGTTCACTACATAAAGGAAAACTGTGCCCTCAGTTTAAATATTTGGCACATGTTTTGATTCATGTATTTGGATCGGCTGCGGGTGGATATGACTTGATGAGGAAAAGCATAAGCTCTATGATGGTTGCATTAATATTGAACAAACCGTTCAATGTTTCTGGCATGCTTATGGATCATTTACTTGAGCCGGTTAATGGCACGAGAACACTGAAGTTTTTGCTATATCCTCGTTTTCTACAAATGGTGTTCGACAATAAATATAAAGACTTGAAAAAGGATCCCACACATATTGTTGTTCAAGAACACATGACATTGAACACACTTGCCAGAATGAAAGCTTACAAAGGCTTATCAGCTAATGAACGTCCTCCTGTTAGGCGTTTATTTGGACACTTGGCAAGACTTGATTACGAAGATCCAGGCAAAGAAGATCCAGGAAAAGGGATAGTGAGACATGATGATAGCAATTCTGAACCTGATGATCCTTTACATCATATTGATCCTGATGCGAAGCGAAAGAGACAGATAGTGAATGTGGGTGCAAAAGGTGGTAAAATGAAGAAGAAAGAGGTGATAATGAAGGTCGTTGAACCTGAAAAAGAGAAACCGAAGTCTGCACCGAGGAGGCAGAAGAGTAAAGCTCAGAAAGGTACACATTTGGTTGATGAGGTGTCTATTGATTCTGAAGAGACACAGGAAGATGAGAGATGGAATTCTGATGCTGAAACCGTTGAGACCACCTTGCCCAAGGCCACTGAGGCTGGTGCGTCTGCTGATGTTGAAGTTCAAGGAGATAAGAGTCCAATTCAGGACGAGGTAATTGAAGTTATTCTGAATATGGATGATATTGAAGCTGGTTCTCCTGTTCAAGCAAAGAAAAAGAAGAAACAGGAGAAGCCAAGTTTGAAGAGAAAGAAAGAGCTAGAAATGTTAATGGCTGGCAAGAATTTACCACCAGCTACTAGTTCAAAGTCACCGGTTGCTGAGCAGGTACAGAAGAAACAGAAAACCACAATAACTTCAAGCACACCTCAAACAGAAGATATTCCAATGGACAAAGTGAATGAAGCATTGGATAATGTGCTGAAGAAAATCAGGAAAGGCAAACTGCCAGAAGTTGTTGAACAACCTGCTAAGAAAAAGGTTTCTGTTGATAGTGATGTTATGGATGCTGTTAATCAAAGACTGACTGAAATGATGAAAATCATTAACAAACAGCAGAGTGAGATTGAACAATTAAAATCGAATGACAAGAAGATGTTAGAGGTTGTGGTCACATCAGCGGATGATGGTGCATTGATGAAGAAAACCATCAAGAGGTTGAAGAGGGAAAACAGAAAGTTGCTAAAGCATGAGCAACGAAATACTAGAAGGATAATGGCTTTGAAGGAGGAGAACAAAGAACTGAAGAAGAATAACAAGAAAATGGATAATCTGATTCATGACTTGTACAATCGAGCTCCTCAACTTCAAGCCGGTGAGGAAGACAAAGAGTTAGATGAAGAACAGGTTGATTATGAACCATCAGATGAGGATGAAGATGATGAGTTAGATGAGGATGCTGGTAACGATACTAAGAAAAAGAAGAAAGACGATAATGATGGTGATGATGGTTCGAGTGATGGTTCAGGTGAAAGCGGCTCTGCTTCTGATGATAGTGATGATGATGATGATGACGCTGAACAGTTTTTAATGAAAAGCGTGAAACAGGTAAGGGTGGAGAATCGAGTTCTAAAACTCCTGGTGAGAATGTTGATGATGAAGATATTTTCTGGAACGAAAGATTAAAGTCATTGTCTGAAGAAGATAAGAATAAGTATCGTCAGATGTTAACCGATCGAGTCTGGACGATAGACATGACTAGCAGGTTTCCTGAAATTTTTGAATCTAATAATAAACTCTTCGAGTTGGAATATGATGACCCTGATCTTGAGGATGGGGAAGTGTCTGCAGCTATTTCGAAAGAAATTCTGGAAGGTTTAGCAAAGCAAGTGGGTAAGACGTTAGAAGAATTACTTGCTGATAATTTTATTCCTAAGATTCCTGAGAAAGAAGCTGGAAATCACTCGGATGATCGTGATGTTCCTGCATTCGAGGAAGTCGAGATGGAAGATATTACGAGCGATGAATATCCACAATATTTCAGAACAAATCAAGAATGTGGATTTTCTTTCTCAGATAAATTGCTAAACCATGCTGAGAAAATAGCCAAAGAGAAGTAAGGTATTTGAAGAACACATCTTTAAAGGGCATGAAAAGCCTCGGTTCGAACAAACAGACAGTTTGAAGGAGTTGTTGAGGAAACTAAAGGAGAAGGAGAATAACCGCCCTAAAGCTGATATTCAGGGAAGCTTCTACAAACTTCATAGCAGTATGTTCAAAGGCCGTGCCTTGGCCTGGAAGTTTGTCAAAGAGGTGTTTTGCGGTGAAATGGGAGAAAGGTATTCTATACTTTGAGAAGTTTCATCACTTAAAAACTCTTCCTTACTGGGCAATCAGGGATATTTGTCGTCACCGTCTAACGGGAGCGCCAAATAGCCAGATTGATTATTTTGCTGAGAAGATGACCCGTGAGAGTCGAACCGAGTGGAATCTGTTTAGACCCCAGTATCCAAAGAGGATTGAACACAAGAAGGAAATTAACGAGATAACTGGGTTGCCCAAGGTTACTTTGAAGTATAAACCACCGCGGGTGCTGAAGAAAATTCCGTTGTTGCCTATTCCTCAGCATTTTGCTAAAGACTTTATATGGTGGTACTATGATTGGAAGACAGCAGAGGCCGTGATTGTGTTAAAAGACGGTGAGAAGGATTATAAGAAAGTGCTTATTTTTGATCCTATGTGGCTAATCAATTGCTCACATGAGGATATCATCATGCTATTCTATAATCCGATCTACTCAGATGCAAAAGATGCTGAGCAAGCAGGAAAGTACTAACGTGTGGTATTTCTGTGCTTTGCATATGACATCAACGCTGGATGTGATTATGAACAGAAGTTGGGTAAAACTGTTGAGAAGCAGACTGTGCCTGTGAAGAAAACAAAGAAGAAGACATTTCAGGAACCGGAACTGACTAGAGAACAAAAGATTATACGACACATCAGAATAATGAACAAACACATGGATGAACAGAGAAGACAACAATCCAAGCAATAGTCGAGGGGGAGTTTGTAGGTGCATATGTGCGACTAATGCTTTGGATTGGATAACTCATTTGTTTTGTTTACTGTCGTTGGTGCGAAGGAACAATTTTGATGGTGCGAAAGAGAGATTTCAAGGGTGCGAAGGAAGCTTTTTGGGGCGAATGAAGATTGTTTATTATGGAGTTTGGTTCGACCACTCAAAGTGGGCGAACCTGCACATTCGCACGAACAAAGTGGGCGAATGTGCAGTCTATAAATAGGCAAACTCAGTTTTTGCAGCTAACTTTGAGTCATTTATTTCCCGCCACTTTCTGAATTCTCTCTGTAACTTTTTATAAACTTGTTTTGCGTCGAGTCCTTGAATGTAATTGTTTTTCTACGTGTATTCAAGTTTGATTATTAATGAAAACGTTTGAAAATGATGATTTGTGTGTGTTTATCTGATTAGTTATCATTTTGTGCTGGTTTTGGGGATTCCGCACCCAAAACTAAATTGTTTGATTGTCTTTGTAGCTTACCGATCCTTTCACGCTCATACAATTATCGTCGTTTTATCGAGGGATTTTCGAAGATCGCTCAACCCCTCACCTCGCTTACCCAGAAGGACAGGAAGTTCGACTGGGGTGATTCGCAAGAGTCAGCCTTCCAGATGTTAAAGGCTAAACTCTGTTCTGCTCCTATCTTGTCCTTGCCTAAGGGCACGGACGATTTTGTGGTTTATTGTGACGCTTCTATCCGGGGTCTCAGTTGTGTACTGATGCAGCGCGAGAAGGTCATCGCCTATGCTTCTCGTCAGCTCAAAGTTCATGAGAAAAACTACCCCACCCATGATCTGGAATTGGGTGCTGTAGTCTTTGCTTTAAAGATTTGGAGGCATTACTTGTACGGTACCAAGTGCACTATTTACACCGATCACAAGAGCCTCCAGCATATCTTTGATCAGAAGGTGTTGAATATAAGACAGCGTCGCTGGGTCGAGCTTCTTAATGATACGAGTGCGCTATTAAATACCATCCTGGCAAGGCGAATGTGGTCGCAGACGCCTTGAGCAGAAAGGAAACGGCTAAACCTCGTCGTGTTCGAGCTCTTCAGCTCACCATCCATTCCGGCTTACCTGATCGAATCCGTTCAGCGCAGCAAGAAGCTTTGAAGGAGGAAAACCTTAAAGCTGAAACCATGCATGGTGCTGATAGCCACCTTGAGCTCAGGTCCGATGGGTTACACTATTTCGCTGAACGTATTTGGGTTCCTTTATTTGGGGGCTTGCGGGAGCTCGTTCTTGATGAAGCTCACAAGTCCCGGTACTCTATTCACCCTGGCTCCGATAAGATGTATCAAGACCTAAGGATACTTTATTGGTGGCCGAACATGAAGGCGGACGTGGCTACGTACGTAAGCAAGTGCTTGACCTGTGCCAAGGTCAAAGTCGAGTATCAAAAGCCATCCGGCCTTCTGCAACAGCCTGAAATTCCCGAGTGGAAGTGGGAGCGGATTACGATGGACTTTGTTACCAAACTCCCGAAATCGCCCAGTGGTTGTGACATGATCTGGGTGATTGTTGATAGGTTGACAAAGTCTGCACACTTCCTCGCTATCAAAGAAACCGATGGCCTCGAGCGTTTGGCACGGTTATACCTCAAGGAAGTGGTCTCTCGGCACGGGGTGCCTGTCTCTATTATTTCTGATCGTGATCCTCGGTTCGCCTCTAACTTCTGGAAGTCCTTGCACAAGGCTTTGGGTACTCAGTTAGACATGAGCACAGCGTATCATCCGCAAACTGACGGTCAAAGTGAGCGGACAATCCAATCGCTAGAAGACATGCTTCGGGCATGTGTGATCGATTTTGGCAAAGGGTGGGAGAGTCATCTACCGTTGGTGGAATTCTCCTACAACAACAGCTACCATTCTAGCATCAAGGCAGCTCCGTTCGAGGCTCTTTACGGGCGGAAATGCCGGTCTCCCCTTTGTTGGGCCGAGGTGGGTGAGAGTCAACTCACCGGCCCGGAACTTGTGTACGAGACTTCCGAGAAGATCGTACAAATCCGCAACCGCATGGCAGCAGCTCGGGATCGTCAAAAGAGCTATGCCGATCGTCGTCGCAAGCCTTTGGAGTTTGAGGTTGGCGACAGGGTTTTGTTGAAGGTATCTCCGTGGAAGGGCGTTATACGTTTTGGGAAGCGGGGCAAATTGAATCCTCGGTATGTGGGACCTCGGCTTGATCTGCCAGCTGTACTCAGTAATGTTCATAATGTCTTCCATGTCTCTAATCTGAAGAAGTGTTTGGCGGATGAATCTTTGGTTGTTCCTCTCGAAGAGATCAAGGTGGATGATCGCCTGCGTATTGTGGAGGAACCGGTTGAAATTCTCGACTATAAAATCCGTAGCCTTCGCCGGAGTAAAATCCGCATTGTTAAAGTCCGTTGGAACTCAAATCGTGGACCGGAGTTCACATGGGAAAGGGAAGATCAAATGAAGGCTAAGTATCCCCATTTATTTCCTAAACGCGCGTTTGAATCAAGGCATGTCTCTGCTGAAGCTGAATGAATCTCGGGTCGAGATTCCTTTCAACAGGGGGATGATGTGGCAACCGGAAAATTTTTCTCCTCTTTCGCCTCTTCCTTTTTGGCCTTGGGCATTTTTCGGGACGAAAATTCTTTCAACAGGGGGATGATGTGACACCCGGCAAACTCAGGTTAGTAACGTTGACTAAACTAGTAAGTCTACCTTAGCGAGTCATGCATATTACTTACTTAACGGAGTTAGTCGAGTCGGTATGATGATTCTGGGAATCATCGGGAGTCGTTACGATGATCCGCGGGGTCATCGGGAGTCGGTCCATAACCATGTGTACAAGGATTGGTGATTCGTGGAATCGCCGGGTTTAATGCACACACGAGTCTCGAGTCCCGGGAATTGGTGAACGGATGTAAACGTGTTAGTTATCATGCATTATATGTTTGGAATCATTATGTGACTTATCGGTATGTGAATACGTGTTTATATGTGTTAAAATAGTGTTTAAACGCGCCGAAAACCTAGCTTGGAGGATTTCAGGCGATTAGGATCTGGAAAAGGGCCTAATCGCCTATATATAGGCGAGTAGGAGGGTGATAGCAGGCGATTGGGACCTAATCGCCTGATGTATCATGCGATTAGGCCCCCAATCGCATGACATGAGAATCCGGGTCCGGTCAAAACACCTATAAATAGAACCCTTAACTCCCCAAACACCTCTAGAACAACCCTAGCTGATCCCAAGCCACCCACACACCTTGAAACACCTCTGGAACTCATTTTGCTACAAAAATCACCATCTCCAAGCTTACACACCTTTCTTTAACAAAATCCAAGGTGTGTTCTTCATCCCTAACCTTTGTAAAGTTGTTATTTTGGTTCCCCAAAGGTCCAGACCTTGTTTTACTAAGTTTGTGTCTTTAAAACCTTTCAAAAGAGTTCTAAACCAAGTCTACACCTTAATGCTTGTTATATGTGAAGTTTACATGCATATGTTGGTCTTCTTGGTGATTATAACATGATTGTTTCCATGATATGATTGTACTTCTGTTATGTAGAGATTATTAGGAAGGTTATCTTAGAGTTTGAGCCATTGTTGTTGTGTTTTGATGAAAATGTGTATTTTGACCCATTTGAGTGTTCTTGAAGATTTAGGATGATTATGGTATGATTGTTGATGCAATGTTGTTAGAATTCATACTAGGAAGATGTTAGATCAGAGGTTTGATGATTTGCAAGTTTGTAGAGATTGAAATCTGATTGTTTCCATTTAAGGAAAGATAAGGTTGGTTGGTGAAATCTAGTACTTTGCCATTTTAGGAAATAATTGCTTAGAACATGTTAGATCAGTGATATGTTGGGGGTTTTTGCTTGGAATGGGTTGGTAAATGATTTAGGTTTGATATTGGGTGTTGTTGCATGTTTCGGATCTGATTTGGAGGGTTAAACGTGCGAAAATCCGTTACACAGCAGCAGCAGGCGATTAGGAATCCTAATCGCCTGATGCTGAAGGCGATTAGGCATGCATGAAGGCGATTAGGACCCTAATCGCCTGATATATCAGGCGATTGGGCCCCTAATCGCCAATAGACTGAAGCTACTCGCGTATTGACTTTCCTAATCGCGTGTACTGCTGTCGTAAACGCGTTTTGACATCCCGGAACATGATTTGACACCTAGGAACATGATAGGAACCCCGGATGCACCCAATGACTTAGTAAGACGCGTTCGGACCTGATTATGCGTTAATCGGACATTATGCTAGACTAGGTGAACTATTGCGCGTATTAAGTGTTTAATTGCACATGTTGCATGATGTCTTGTATTTACCTAACACGTGGGACGTCGGGTCACCAATGGGACGTCGGGTCTTGTCTGGCACGGTCGGTTTAACAGTTAAAGATGTTTTCAAACGTTATGGTCACGGTCTGGACATTCGGGGACTGGTTAACCTGCGGGTTGTTAGTCCGGATACTTATACACATCTTATGATAGGTCGCCGCTATTTGGGGCTATCATAACATAATTACTTAACTGTTTTCAAGTAACGCAATTCGAGGTGAGTTTCACAGCCCCACTTTTACTGTCTTACTTTCGGGGGAGAAACATGCTTTGTACAAACTATTTAAAGGTCATGTTATACTATGGGCACTTTATGTTACTATACGGCTTTTATGGAAAGTCCCAGGGGGAAACCATGAATGTGCTGGAACGCACAACGGGGAAATGTGGATAGATCTATTGGGCCTCACAAGCCCCACTCGACGGCGGGGCCGGGCGGGTGCATATTGTCTCTACCTATCGGGTTACCGAGGCATCGGTGGCCCAGTCATCTGGGCTGGTATCATCTTTTGGTTCATGTTTAGTAATGGGTTCCCAACCGTAGTAGTAAAGACACTTAACGTCTAGCTAACGTTCTTATGACATAGTATTAACGGAAATGATCTTTGTGAACTTGTGACAACACTTTATAAAAGAAAACCTGTGAACTCACCAGCATTATATGTTGACATCTTTTTGGCATGTTTTCTCAGGTCGCTAAGGCAGCAGTCAATGGGCTAGGCGCACGAAGTCATGCACAGCGTCTAATATTTTTGAAGCATATTAAAACAATGTTTTGTAAACAATGATATGTCTTTTGGTTGTAAACAAGAATGCTTCCGCTGCTGGTTTACAGCTCAAAGCATGATATTTTGGTTTTAAATATAATTATGAATGCATGTTTGTTGTATGTTTATTGTGATCGTTGACTGAGATCCTGGTGTGTCACGCGCCTCGCGATAAAACCCCGCACGTGGAATTTGAGGGTGTGACAGAGTGGGTCAGTTGAGGTGGGACTGGTGGAATAGTGTTTGGGCCGGTGTGTGGTTGTGGGCCTGGTGGGTGATAAGTGAAGGTGGAAGTAGAGCCGTTACCATGTGGGCTTATGGGGTTGGTTTGGGCCGAAAGTTGTAGGATGGGAGGGTGTGTTCTATTGATGATGGTGATGATCAGAAGAGGAGATAGGACTGTGTGCGACATGGTCCCACACGGAAGGGTGAATAGTGGGATTAAGAAATTCATAAGATGGAGGTTTTGTAGGTGATTGAATGGTGTGTGGGAAAATAGACTCTTCGAATTGAACATGGCAAGAGATAATTATTTGGTGTGTGGACAAGTGAAGACATTTGTAGCCTCGGTGATTTGGGTGAGACATGGAGAGTTGTGTGGAGAGATGGATAACAAAGGCAACCAAAGACACGCAGGTGCTCGTACTCAGGGGTGCAATTATATAAGAGGGAGGTGGGGAACGAAAATTATGTGTTTTTCTAGGTAGTATGTTGAGAAGGTAAGTTACTGTTTCAAGTGCGTGGTGCCAAAAGGGGGGGAGAAGCTTGGGCTAAGAGTGTTCCCCATTTTATTAATGGTACGTATTTTGCGTTCGGCTTTCCCGCTTGGAGATGATGTGTAGGGACAACAAAAACGGAATTGCATGCCATTATGATTACAAAAATTGAAAACTTGTTGATTTGCATACTCTTTATCATTATCACTCTGAAATTGTTTAATTTTTTATTCAAATTGAGTGTGAATTAAGTTGTGAAACTGAGTAAAATTACGGAATACCTGAGAGTTGTTTGAGACGGGGAAGGTCCACAAAAAATTAGTGAAGTCATCCAAAAACAGAATGCAATAACGATGTCCACCGGTGCTAAGTATGGGTGAGGTCCAAAGGTCGCCATGGACTATATCAAATGGTAAACGAGTACAATTTTGAGAATCATAAAAAGGCAAACAAACACTTTTACCATATTGCTTACGTAAATAGGTTCTTGTTCTAGAAGACTTTTGACCATATTGTACTTAGTGATATAAAATGCATCCATAATAATGAAAAGTGGCATATGACAAGTTGTATAAGCTTTACTTTTCATTAAAGTTAATGAAAATAATATCTAAAAACTAAAGCAAAGTTGTATAAGCAAACGAAGACGGTGAAACTAGGGGTGAGCAAATGTCAGTTCGGTTCGGTTTTTACATATAACCGAAACCGATAACCGAAGTTCGGTTTTAGGAAAATCCATAACCGAAACCGTTCGATTACGTCGGTTCGGTTATTCGGTTAATATTTCGGTTATCGGTTTCGGTTTCGGTTATGTTCGGTTAATAACCAAACATAAAACTTTTGCAAAATTATAGACTTAAAATAGTTAGTAAAGTGTTTTGAACATTTTTCAAGAATACAAATATATAAAAATGCAAGAAAAATACATGAAATACCCATGAAATAAATAAAATATTCTTCAAATATATGGATATACATGAAAAATACATGAGTTACATAAAAAATATATTTCAAATACATAGATATACATGAAAGATGCCAAAAATAGATGAAAATATATTCCAAATATATGGATATATGTATGAAACATAATTAAGTATATAACTATCGGTTCGGTTTTGGTTATTTCGGTTACGGAAGAGGGGAAAACGGTAACCGTAACCGAATGGTTCGGTTTTGGCCATATGTTAACCGTAACCGATCGGTTAATTCGGTTTCGGTTATTTTCGGTTCGGTTATCCGTTCGGTTTCGGTTTTTTCGGTTATCGGTTTTCATATGCTCACCCCTAGGTGAAACTCACATAGGACTTGATAGGTAGTTAATTTTTTCTTGTTTATGAGGTGGTGTATGCAACTAACAGATCTGCAAACTTGTCATAGCATCTTATTGATGCTCTAATATAAGTGACCAGCAGAATTAAAAGCAAAGCATATATGACTAAAAACAACATATATGATGTATGCATACATACATACTCGTTGCAGTAGGTTACGTAAGGACGGACCGTTTCAATCAAAAACAGCAAACGTAAACCCTAAAACTTCTGTTGGCAGCGGAAGTTTAACAATCGAATTCAAACACAAGAATCTATAGACAAATGTATTATTTCATTGATATTTGATAAATTGTATAAAGAGATTGTTCTTCGGTTTTCGGTGGTTTGTAGAACAAACTTGATACCCGAAAATGATACCATACAATACATATATATACATGAATTTGAAATAACCGCTAACTACTATAACCGCTGGATTGCTTGTTGACCGACGAGTTTCTTATTGACCGACACACCCTATTATAACTTAATAAATATCTAGCTTAAATACATTTATATACGTCTAATACCCTCCCTTAAGCTAGATCGGGAGAACTTGTAGATTGTCTCTTAAATTGTAGGAATTCTTCATTTTGATTTCTTCAGATAATCTTGAGTATGATGATATTTGATTCGTACATGCAGCGTGAATTCATCTTCATTATTTACTTTGATATATCCATCATGAATCGTACGTCCTGGTTCTCGATAGCAGTAAAGCTTTTGTTGTTTTCTTATTCTCTGTTCCATTCTAAGTCTTCTGGATTTCTTGAAATTTCCGTACACAAGATATTTACATTTGCTTTCTTCTATCGCTAGTGATTTTCCTCCTCTCGCTAAAATCGTTCCTCCTTTGTCGCTAGATATAGTCACTAAATTCAATCTTCTCTTCCTTTTCTCTTGATTCAACGCTTCCTTCTTCAAAACAGGGACACTCAATTCATTTCTTTCCAGCGAGGTTCCGTTCTCAATTTCTTGTTGTCTATTCCTCAATTTTGTCTTCCATTGTATCATGTTGTTTACTTTCCATTGTGTCCCATTATTTTCCATTTCTTCGCACTTATTCTCATAACCAATATTGTATCCTATATCTTGTCTCTTGTGTTGATGTTGGTTATCCATCGATTTCTATATGAACTCTTTATCCTTGACATGTCTTCCTTCGTCACTGTTGTTATCTTGAGTCTCCATTTTATCACCACGGATGAATCTTTCTTTTTCTTTTAATTTCCATAGACATGACACTTCTTCCTTTCTTTCTTCTTTTGCTTCCTCTTTCGATGTTATTACTTCATCTTTTTCTTCGCTGAATCGTTCGAGTTCATATTCCAGTAACGCAATTTCATGTTCTAACTCCATTATTGCAATTTCCTGTCTCAATTTTGCAATCGCGCGTATCTGGACCGTTGTTTATGCCCCGCCTCCTTTCATGTCCGCCTTTCATTTTTTTCCTTCTCACGTCTATCTTTGTTCGATATTTCCTTTTCTTATAAAATTCTTATATAAACAGAAACTTTTTAACGAAAATATACAAATATAGAATTGCTTTTTTAGACTAGACGGAGTGGGCGGGAAGACTAGGGCGTGGGGAGCTTTATGGGCGGGAACACCGCCACTAAGTGGCGTGGTCCCTTTAGGCGGGGAAGAATCCACGGCGTGGGGGAGGAGGAAGCCACATGGAGATATCTGGTTGGCCGATTTTTTTTCTTTTTCTTTTTTTAACTTTATCCCAGTATAATATTATTCTCTTCTCCCCCTTTCCGCCCCTTCCACTCCCCACAATTTTCACCTTTCACACGTAGGCCCACACATGCCACATGGCGCTTCATCCCCCTCTTTTCCCCCCTCCACTCCTTATATTCTTAAAAAAAATTGTTTTGACTTTTCAACCGTATGATATCCTCAGACTTCCTCCAACCCGCCCTTTTAACAGCGTCCGAAATCCACATCAGCCACGCCAGAATCCATCCCTGCGTTGGAGGACATTGTCTGATCCACGCCTGAGAACAAAAGCCCGTAATCTTGGACGTGCTTTTCCTCGGTTATTGAGCCAAGTTTCAGAAAAAAATAATAATAAATACATTATATGGGGATCTTAGCATGAGAGAAGGGCTACTGACTGTGGATAATGGGGAAATTTTTGGCTGACTTTGAAGACCTAACAAGTGGTGGCCGGCGGCAGGGATTCAATGAAGAAGATAACCTTCATAATATTATATATGAAGATGGCATTTTTTGGTTTTGTTTTGTTTATTTATTTATAGACAGGCCAACTTATTTTGAAAGTAGGAATAAGGCCCAATGTTATAGGTAAAAAAGAGTCAAAACTTCAAACCCTTTTTATACTTTTTAGTTTATGTGGTTATATTAATTAATTATATAGTTATATTAAATATATTTTAATAGTTTAAGCATTAAAACAAAATTAAAAAATGGGTGATGATGTGGAAAATGTAAGGATATGTAAGGATGTTTGTAGGGTAGGAGGTAAAATTAGATGTTTTTAAGGATTTTAAGGATTTGTAAGGATTTTTAAGGATTTGTAAGGATATGATGTGGCGGCTGACTAGGTAGCTAAGGGCGCCTAAGGGCACCCTTTGCATTAAAGATAGTCTCACACGAACTTTTCAACAATGATATCCCCACAAAAATATTTTAATATCCAAAAATGGCGCCTTTCTTTTCTTCTACTGTGGTATGGATATTCAAGAAATTGAAACTACAATCTTGATTTCCTTAAATTCCAAATAGAGGATTTGAAACGATTATTTATGTCGTTTCTTGTAAACCGGTTATTTCGTATGCCAATCCGGAAAAAAAACGAAATATATATTTATACTCTGTTTCTTTCAAATAATAAAGTGATGTAATAAGGAATTCAATAGATTTTACAGAAGTTTTATTGATTCGATTTGTTGGATCTCTGATGTTTGTAGTAAATAAAACTTTCTCCGCTTCTGATTTCAATTTCTGTCACAGTTCTT
>JAUTDX010001162.1:0-105796 GCA_030844895.1 Ambrosia x helenae
CGAGTCGAGCTGCTTAATTAAGCGGGTTTAGGGCTGGTAATTTCAGACACGAACACGAATACCCGACACGAACCTACACGATTTTAACGTGTACAGGTATGACCTTAACAGGTTTCATGTCCTAAACAGGTAGACACGAAATATACCTGTTAATTTTCGTGTCTAAACAGGTTAAATTCATGTTTTCCTGTTTAGTACCCGTTAAGACATGTTAAGGATTTTTTTTTTTTTTTATAATATTTGTTGTGGGGGTTGAGTATTGGAGTTATAAGTTTTTACTATGTTGAATTTTACATTTTTAATGCTTAATTGGTACCCATTTAACGTATCAGATTTGGAAACATGTTCGTGTATTATCGTATTAACCTGGTGTAAACATGTATTATCGTGTCTTATCGTATTAACTTAGTATTAACAGGTATTATCGTGTAAACCAGGTATAAACAGGTTCATGTTCGTGTATACATTTTTTGTGTTCGTGTCTTAACAGGTTCGTCTCTTAACAAGTCGGGTATACACGATTTGCCAGCCTAAGCGGGTTTCAACCATCAACTAAAACACGAGCACTTTAATGGAACGGACTAAACATGTTAATCTGAACATTATTAATTTTTTTTTTTATTTTATTTATTTGTTTCTTTTGGTAATATGAAGGTTTAGAAGCAAAATTCTAGCTCGATTAATGCAATGGAAGTTCACCATTCTTTCCCCCTCGAAGCAGCGAGTTCTTGGGGTTTTCGAGGTCGTGAAGAACCCTCATCCTTCGATCAATTCATACATGGACATAACATCGGCTTGATGCAGCCCGGGGTGCCACTCGAGTTGCAAAGCACGCGTAACACTCAAATACCAAATGATAATTTCGACTGCTTTTGTTCTAATTAAGTGTGGTTGTTGGTGCATGACAAACCTTTTCTAGCGAACGATTTTGGGCTGTTGAGGCCGGTGTTAGTTTAACGATCAATAATGTTTAATCGGTGGAGTAGCCGCGTACGTTTAAGATATATGTGTATATGTGACAAGGGATAGTAATTGTGTGATGTAGTGAATTAAACCACATGTTTAGTTAACAAGTGAAAAAATGGTCTACATAGGAGACTTGTCATTGACATATGGCAATGGCACGTAAGTTTATATTTATGTCATCTTGTTGGAAACTAATTAATGAGAGAAAAAGCAATACTTTCTACCGTATATATGTTGAGTTCCCTTCACAATGCTACCACGAAGAACCTTGGAAAAAATATATGTTGTAATATGTAATTGATGGAACAATGGTGTCGGTCCGATGTTGAATATGCATTTTTTTTTTTTTTTTGAAAGGCCAACAAAATCGTTGTGGGCTCCCGTGGGAATCCCTTTGTGATGAATTCAGGATACGTACGGGGCACCCGGTCCTCCAGGTCCACTAATCCAGGGAAAACCTGACTATCCACCTGCCCGAAGGCACGACATTGAATAATCGTAAAACCTGATATCCTTTAAGGCTCGAACTTGTGACCATTAGGCTTCAAGTCACCTATCATTAGGCCCATACCACTCCACCAGAAAGTAGATCGATAACTTGAATAGGTGACTCGTATGTAGATCTAAAAAATTACGGTTTAAATAGCTGACAATGGATAATTACTCTTTAAAAGTATCATTAAGCTTTTTAATAATTTGATTATGTATTAGACTACTCTTTTTATATTTATTTTAATTAAGTTAGATTCTTAGTTTGTTTTCTGAAATATTTTTAAATCCATTTAGTATGTTAGTTATTACAATAGGTCAATAGCATAGGAACAAGGATTCATTTGGTAGTGTTTGAAACACCCTTTATATATTATAAAATAAATGATCTAACGTTTGAGTTTTTATCTACCCTTCTTTCGTTTCCGACTTTCGATTTGCATGATACGTGATGGATTGTTTGATAGATTTGGAAAGCCATAAACGTGATGGTATTTAGATCGAAACTTTCGGATGACATCAAGCTTTCTTCATTCAATTGGTTAAATTATAGGGCGAAAAAAAATGTCATTTGAGTTGGTTAGACTGGTCTAGATTTCTTGTACTGTAGTGTTTTGTCTTGTCAACAAAAGTCATGGAACCCTTAAAATCGGGGGGGGGGGGGGGGGGGGCTCAATAAGTATAAAATTTTCTCCAGAAACGCAAAAAATTATACTGCTGAGCAAAAAACGGTAAGGGCTGGGGCACTCTCTGCTCTTGACTATCCTCTAACCCATGTGTCTTGTATTCATTGCTAATGTGAAGGGATTTAAACAAAGTAAGTAAAATCTTCGACTACTCACCGTTGCCGCATCCATCGCCACCATATTTGTTGCCCAACCACCTCTGATAACACAACGCTGTTGCTGCCCTTAGCCTCACCATCATTGGTGGTGGCAATGCAGTCGTCGTCGGCAATGATGGTTATAGCAACAAAAACTAGCATGTTGTGGAACCAGGCGATGGAGATTAATAAGTAATTATGGTGTTTGCTTCTTGATTCATTACAAAATCAAATTCATTTGCTAAAATCTAGTTCATCTAAATCGAATATTCTTTCAAAAAATAAATAAATAAATAAAATCAACCAATCAAAACACACCCTTGGTGTTTAAGAAGATAGAAAGACTTATAAAAGCTTAATACTGGTTTCGAATTTTCTTTAACAGGATCGTTTTACACCATTTAAGATTTTAGTTGCGTAGTCAAGTAATTGTGATTTATAAGATTTAATTAAGACATCTAAGGATTACATTCATTACCATAGCGAAATTTTAAGGGGGGGGGGGGGGGGGTTGCTACATGGATTTACAAAAGGGGAAGGTGGGAGATGGTAAAAAGGATTAGGTTTTGGATAGATCAGTGGCTTCTAAACGACCTGCTCAAAGTCATATGGCCAAATCTTTTCAGGTTTGCTCGTGACAAAAGAGGTACTATTGGTGATATTTTTGAGGTGTCGGCTGAAGGTTATGGGTGGAAGGAAATTGGATTAGGGAACAAAGTAGTGATTTCGAGAAAGAGGAACGTGGTGTGACTTGTTGGATGAGGTGGTGTTATTAGGAGGGTCGGATAGATGAATGTGGACAGGGGGATGACACTGGCTTGTTCTCTGTTTAATCGGTTAAGGGTGTGATGATGAAGAATCAGATACCAAGATATGAAACGGAGATGAAGTGGGTGTCTTGGGTGCCGTTCAAATGCAACATTTTTGTTTGGTGAGCTGCATTGAACCGAATTCTGACTACTATAGAATTAGCTAAAAGGAATGTTTTTGTGGGTTCAGAGGATGAACCGGTGGACCACCTTCTTACTTCTTGTGGGTGTCGACGGTGGTGTGGATGAAGATTAGCTATTGTACAAAGTGGATCCGTTTTTTCTTTTTTCGTTTGATCGACATTTTTTGGTCTATACAAATCGTTAAAAGTGGGCAAGAAGAAGAACATCGTTTTCCACAGGATTGTAAAACTTAGGTGTTGGTGCATTTGGAAAAACATGAATGACAAGATTTTCAAACAACAAACGGGTAAAAGTTGGAGATATTGCCATGGATATAACGTCTGCCATTTTTATGGCATTTATTTTATTAAAAGTCTTCGTTGAAAAAATTGGTGCAATTATCTATCTATACATATAATAAACCAAAGCCATTTTAATGACATGACACTCAAGAGGGTATTCTCTTCATTAAGTGTGCCGTGTGTCATCCCATGTGGCAAGAGCTTTATTTTAGGAAAATAATAATTTAAAATTTAAAAACATAATTAGATTTTTATCTCTAATGTTTCCTCCCATAACTTTAAACGTTAATATTTTTTATATACGAGGTTTTTTAAAGAAAAGAATTACACCAAATTAACAAGCGTTTTATTATCTTTCCAACGGGTACCATAGTGCTATATAAAAAACGGAGAAAAAAACGACTATTTTTTTTGTGTGGTTTTGTTCGTACAGGAAAAAAACACAAAGTGTTCAGGTTATTCATAAATCATGTATAGGCAAGTCATTAGTTATGTTCAAACCAGTAAATATGAATTTTATTTACAACGTGTGTTAGCATTGGAGTTGTACATTGTTTTAGGTTAAGTTTTAATATTAGAGTTTATACATTGTTTAAGGTTATGCACTAAACATTGGAGATACATTGTTAATTGTTTTAGGTTAAGTGCTACCCGAAGCTTTCTGCATGTAACTGTAAAACGCATCAGTCTATTTCAGATGTAAAATTGATATTTCAAATTAGATTTCTTAACCGGGACGCTCCCGGGGATATAATCTAGTTCTATGTATATGAATATGACATGATGTATTGGTTGGGGGAGTGCTCTCTATTTAAGGCGCTACTGAATACTAGTTTTTTTTTTTAATGAAATTCAAAGTTAGAAAAGGAAATAGAACTACTAGAACTTATCAAAGTACAACCAATTCAAAACACATGAGTCATACACAATCATATACGTTCAAAGTTCGACTTACAAAAAAGAAACATTAATTTAGGGAAAATAACACAACCATAGTAGAAAAACTAACATCACCAACAAGAAATCGAAACCGAATCTTTTACTTCAAAGATGAAAATAGAGAATGAATAATTCATTAAACAACTAGTGATGATGGCCCTGTTGTCAACAATATAATATAATAAATAATATTATAATAATATAAATAACAAATTATATAAAAAACAATAATAATAATATAAATAAAATAAACGAGAGAACGAAGACCAGTTGTTCTTGCTTTTCTTCGTCTTCTCTCTACCTTATACTCTCTCTCCTCTTTCTCTCTCTAGACTTTCATCGTCTTTTCATCGGCGTCAAACCCATCAACGACAGCAACATTAATCTCAATCTTCAATCGAAATAACAACAAACCAAACCCTAATCACAATCTGTAAGTTTTCCCCTCTTTTTAACCCTAATTTATAAATAATCTGATTATATGTTCACAGATCATTGTTAATTTGGTGGGTCTTAGCGTAAAGATAACGTTTGTTTCATTTGACTGTGTAAAGGTTGAGTCTTTATGGGTTTTATCTGTTGCAATTGTTATGGTACTGTTTTTAATCTTTTATTGTTTATACTATATATACTGTGTAAAGGTTGAGTCTTTATGAGTTTTAGCTGTTTTAATTGTTATGGGTACTGTTTTTATTCTTTATAATTTGTGGGTTTTGTGTGTATAGAGTTAGTTGATGATGTTATTAGGGGATTGAGTATTTAGAGGGTTGATGATTAGGTTTAGATGAAAAGGGTAGGGTTGTAGTTGCTTTAGTTTATAGAATCTTGTTTGATTTGTTCATGTGTTATGTAATTGAGTCTTGTTTATGATCTTTAGCTATTATTTGTATAAAGAGAACAAAAAAATTGAAATTAGGGTTGAATGTTTTGATGAGTTTTTGTTGAAATGAAAATGTATACATGTTTAGGGGATGTTTATGTAACTAGGTTACATGAGTGATATTGAAACTGATGTGTGACTTTGTGTTGTGTTTTGGTGCAGGGTGAGTGTTAACGGGGCGGAGTTCGAGTTTTTTACGCATGCTGAAGGGGTAAGTGAAGTTGAAAAGATGTTGGAGGCTCCGAAGTTTACGGGCATGATGGGGTTAAATAATGGGCATGATAATTTTGTTGACCTTTCACAAGGGTTTTATCATAAGCTTGGTGAAGGGTCGAATATGTCAATCGACAGTTTCAATAGTTGCAGATGAGTAATGGTGGTGGGTCAGTTGCGATGTCTCTTGATAACAGTAGTGTGGGGTCAAATGAATCGCACACTCGTATATTAAACCACCAGGGTTTGAAACGTACCAAGAATTACACGGATGCGCAGAGCGTGAACAGAGGTCGAGTGTCACAGGGGTTAAGTGATGATGCTTTGGCTCGAGCTCTTTTGGACCCACAGTTCCCAACTGAAGGGCTTGAGAATTTCGATGAATGGACGATTGATTTAGGAAACTGAGTATGGGGCCTGCTTTTGCACAAGGGGCGTTTGGGAAGCTGTATAAAGAACTTACAATGGTATAGATATTGCCATTAAGCTTTTGGAAAAACCTGAAAATGATTTGGAGAGGGCGCAGCTTATGGAGCAGCAGTTTCAGCAGGAAGTTATGATGCTTGCAAGATTAAAGCACCCAAATATTGTAAGGTTTATTGGTGCATGCAGGAAACCGATGGTTTGGTGTATTGTGACTGAATATGCCAAGGGTGGTTCAGTTAGGCAGTTTTTGACTAAAAGACAAAACAGATCGGTGCCTTTGAAATTGGCAGTTAAGCAGGCTTTGGATGTTGCTAGGGGGATGGAATATGTACATGCACTTGGATTGATTCATAGAGATTTGAAATCAGATAATCTTTTGATTTCTGCTGATAAGTCTATCAAGATTGCTGACTTTGGTGTTGCTCGAATTGAAGTGCAGACTGAAGGAATGACACCAGAGACTGGAACTTACCGTTGGATGGCTCCGTAAGTTCACCTTACTATTTTATATACGATCTGTCTTTAACTTTATTTTTTCTTTGTATGAAACATTTTACAGATTTTAATAGGATTGTCTAAACTGTACACCGTTTTCTTTGTATACACTAAACATTTTTTTCACCGTCCGGCTTGTGTTAGATTTAGAGGTGGCAAGGCAGGCGGATTTGAGCAAGTTGGTTAATGGGTCAAAATGGTGGGTGTTGAAACCAAACTGTTAATGGTCAGAAGGTTGAGTTGGGCTTAACCTACCGACGTCTTACTCCTTTTTCATGCCTTGTATATGATCAATTTATGAGTATGATTAGACAAAACTATATTATTAGAGTAATAAGATAATTTTCTTTAATGTGAAATGATTTTGGACAATGGACATAGTAAGCGTTTTAGGTTTTGGTACACGACAGGTAACTTTTGACAAGTTTAAATTGTTCAGCCTGTTTCATTTTAGATTTTTAGCTGGTTTTCTACATTTGAAAATAATCAGTAAAATGCAACTTAAATTGATCTGCTGTTCTATAAAATTTTCTGCTGGTACTTCTGTGTGCAAGCGGCTTGAATTGTTTACCGATGTGTAGCCAATATAATGATAAATGCATATTCTCAAAGTTGTATCATAAGTTCTTCTGACAGATGGCCAAATAATTTTTCTTTTGTAGTAGGTAAACCAGTATATGTTATGTATACACGCAAGCATTGAAGTGTATGTATACACACATATAAACACATCCAGTATGCTTACATGTAGAGAACTGTCTACTTGTATAATTGCAGGGAGATGATTCAGCATAGGCCTTACACACAGAAAGTAGACGTATACAGCTTTGGTATTGTTCTCTGGGAGCTAATCACCGGGATGCTTCCATTCCAAAACATGACAGCTGTACAGGCAGCATTTGCGGTGGTGAATAAAGGTGTCCGCCCCACCATCCCACCTGACTGCCTCCCAGTACTTGGTGAAATCATGGTTCGATGCTGGGATGGGAACCCAGATGTCAGACCACCCTTCACAGAGGTGGTTAGAATGCTGGAACATGCTGAGACTGAGATCATGACCACAGTTCGAAAGGCGCGGTTCAGGTGCTGCATGAGTCAACCAATGACTACTGATTGATGATGATGATGACGTGTGAAGGATGAATATAAGAAAAAGGTAAAGAAAATCCACAGGTGAAAAAAAAAGGTGATTTTAGTCATCTATGTGTATCTATTATCAGGGTAATTTCTTTCTTTCTTCAGATAGGGTGAACAACAAAGGAAGAAGATTATGATATGATGAACTACTTGTTTTCTGGCTTTTTTTTTCCGGCTTTTTTGTTGTTGAATATTTATGGATTATGTTGCTAAATTAGTAGTAATGGAGATGATTGTGTTGTATTTATTTATATATAAATATATAATGATAATGATGTTTCTTTGGAACCAAATCACCAATCAAATGTATTTATATTTGCATTGGGTTGCAGATGAATAAGATTTACAATTCTTTAGTCATTTGCAACCAAATGTAAATACATACTTCCACTTTTTTACTAGCACTGTCATAAACGGTGTAACTTTTGTTTAGCATGATTTGTTTTTTTTTTTTTTTTTTTTTTTTTTTTGTGTTTTTTGTTTAATGCATGAAAAAGGAGGCGGTCGATGACTTGCAGGGTGGCTAGAAAAGTTTGAAGGGAAAGAATATAGAGGGTCGAAAGGGGTTGTAACACGACTAGGCAAAAGAAAAGGGACGCAACTTCAAAGGTAGGGTGAGACCATTAGCGGTTATTTGGTTAAGGGTATAGCGGTTCACAAGTCCGTCGACTACCATTACTATCTTTGATGAACAACCATGAACTATTGTTTATTTAGTTGTTCTTTTATAACTTTGTTTAATAGTTTTTATCAAGAGATATGATTTTTAGTTTGTTAAAATTAAGATGTTCAAAATGTTTCTGGAATTAATCGATTAAGTTAGCGTTGTTAAAGCAAGATATTGAGGTCATAAAAGAATAAAATTATAAAGAGTGGTTTGAATCTGTCAAGTGTATGTGGGTCCAGTGTGACTACTTTTTGGAGGTGATTAAAGAAGTTTGGTTATTCATGTTTGTTGGTTAGCAAGATGGCAGGTGGTGGCCTAAAGAAGACGCAGACAGATTTCTGTTTTTCACTTATTAAAACAAATCCTTTTCTATAAAATTCAGTGAAATCACATAACGTCACTTATATGATTAGACTTACGTTTATCATGTAGAAAACCTTTGTTTTCAATGGCTTGAATTTACCATACCGCACGGCGCTAACATAAAGTTCACATGTTTAAGTTTAGTCTACTGAGTCGAATAAGGTGGCACATGTCAGGACAATCAACATGCTTTCGTTCCTTTGGCCTTTGACACTTCCGGGTCCTTGGTGCCTGAGGCGGTCCAGTTCCTTACTAGGGTTCAGTGCGTGGTCCATGCAAACTTCTTGACTCCCCAAGGGCGAGGATTTGTTTTCAGAAGGTTAGGGTTCTCTATTCAGAAAGAGTTGGCGGCGTAGCTTGTTGCCCCACTTACTTGCTATCCTTATGTAAATTGCCTCGTGTTTTTTAATGAAGAATTTCACAAAAAAAAAGATTTATAAAAAATATGTTTTTTCTAAGTGAGTTGAGTTCTGATTGACTTGATGGGTTTGTGAGTAAAACTTTTTTAATCTTTAAAATGTGTGTTCTTTTTATATCATAGCTTATTATTGTTGAGTTTTGCCAAAACTTAATTCTTTTTATGGGTTCATATATGGCATGATTTTCAAATTAGTTAAATCCGATTTTAATCCTCGTGGTTTGACCAAAATAACTACTTCAGCCCAAAAGTTTTAAAAACATTAATTTTAGTCCAAAAGTTTCATGTTACGTTAGACTTTACCTTGGATTGAATCTTTACCATGAGTAGATTGTATCCATTAAGCAAATATATGTTCGATTAGAGGGTGTTTGGGATTGCGTTTTGAATTTGATTTTTAGATTATTGTGTTTTAAAAACGCAGATAATCAATTTTTTAGACTACCAAAACACAATAATTTATAAGCAACTGCACCTCTGCTTTTTCAAAACGCATAATCTGTTTTGTATAATCAATCCTAAACACCCTCTAAGATTTGCTTCTCCGGAGAACCAAACTCTACCCAAAAACTAACATTACATCATTTTCAATCGAGCATTCTATTTTGTAATACTTACGTTATACACTTAAATGAAATATCTCAACCGTTATAAATAAATATCTAACCTATGTCAATATCACTACATCAACTTTTAGTAAAACCAAACTTACAACTTTCAAAGCAGAATGTACAACTTTCCAAAGCACAATCACATGAAGACACACATAAACTTCACAATTACGTGATGATTGAAACTCGAACAACGAATAATGCTCGAATCTCGAACGGTATCGTCCAAATCTTGTTTTAGCAGCAACGATTACGTCTTTATAATATCAATCAATCACAATAATAATAAATCTAAACTACTCTGTGTTCATGTAATTCCATGTTTTGATCCAGTTTCTGTTGATCATTTCATTACTTAATCAATGGATGTAGTGAGTATTGTTGCTAGTTCTTCTTCAGTGTTTACGGCTTCTCAAACGAAGCTATCTCATTGCTTCTGTGGTATTCGGAATAAGAAGACGATCATTAACAGAAAGTTTGTATACAATTCTACCAAGGATTTGTTTAATAGATCTTCGATTGATCATAAAATTCGAGCAATTCGTGTGGATGAGGTAACGACTAGTTTAAATTGTGTTTTTAAACCTAATTTTGTAACAATGTGTTTAGTTTGAGGAAAATTTGATATCTGCGTAATTGAGGTTAGTATGAATTATGAAAAATGTTATTGATTGAGTAATTAGCAATTTGTATTTATAGAACCAAGGTTGTAAAACTAGGTCTAGGCGGCAGGCGGCTGAGTGCTCGCGAGTAATCGCTGCAAGGTTGGGTGCCATACTGCCATGGCGATTTACTTCAACTCTGCCTAAGTACTTGGAATCGATCAAACGTGGTCAACCTCGACCAGAATTGGATTTAGTCAGTCAACTCGGGCCGAGTTTGACTTAAAAAAAACATAATTCCTATGTTTATATATTAAAGAATGAACATCCTTTTTTGTACGGTTCTGTAACGGAGATTCTTTGAGTAACTGATGTCAGCTCATTCCGAAGGAAGGAATGTATATCAATTTTTGAAATACTTTAGTATTTCAACATGTATTTTTTATTTATATTGATATTCACGTATTTTGTTACAATTTTTTTTGTAAAATTATGATATTTGACATATATACTGTATATAATTTATCATGTTTGAGTACTCTCCGCCTAGGCCGAGTACTCGCAACTCCCTAGTCGATCTACCTAGGAGCGCCTAGTGACTTCTGCAACCATACACAATAGAATGAAGAGATAATCACTGGTAAATAGCAATATATGGAAATGTATAAAGTTTGTTAAGATTTAAAGTGCTATGATCATGTCAATGTATGTGAAGCTTTACAAATTTGTTGTGCAGTGCATAGTTGTTAATTATCTACTTTGAAATGAATTAGTGAAACTATTTAGTTCTGATTTTATCATTTTTAACGTAACAGCTGTTAATGAGATCTTTTTTCTTAATGTTGTTATGCATGGTTTAGGTAACTGCTGACAAGCGAGAATCGTTAGCTGGTTTGGTCAATGATGTTGACTGGCCGTCTCCAAGCGATGAAATCCCGTTTTGGAAGAGGAAGTTTCACACTCGTGATGTCAATCCTGAAATTCCTGATAACATAGAGAAAGATTCTGAGCTTTTGCATGTTATTCATGTGACTGCTGAAATGGCACCAATAGCAAAAGTTGGTGGCCTTGGTGATGTTGTAACTGGGCTGGCTCGTGCATGTTTGTTACGTGGACATAAAGTTGATATTATGCTTCCGTTTTATGAATGTATCCAGAAGGACGACATTCAAGAATTATCTTTGATGTCCACGTATAGTTCATATTTTGATGGAAACTGGATCCAAACTAATGCATACAGTGGATTAGTTTCGGATATTCCAGTTATACTTATTGAACCAATGAACCAATTCTTTAAGGTGAAGATGTATATGGAGGTTCATACAATGAGTTGGAAGCTTATTTATTTTTCAGCCGTGCTTGCCTTGAATGGATGCAGGTTTGTAGGTTTGTTATACACATTTTTTCTAGTTTTCATGAGTTATAAATGTATCTGTGAAATAATAAACTCTAGAATGAAAAATAAATGTTTACACTCCAATTCCTTTTGAATGAAATTTGAGTCTTAGATATATATGAAATATGACCACCCTTCATTGATTTAGAAATTAGAATACTATTTATGTTGTATTGAATAAGTCTTATACCCCTATTTACACAATTACAGATCACCTTAAAGAACTCTGAGAATATTTTTAACCAATCATTGATTAAATGCAGGTAACTGGAACACAGCCTGATATTATACATGTCCATGAATGGCAGACAGGCGCACTACCACTGCTCTACTGGGACATGTACTGTTATCTTTCACTTCAGGTGTGACCTTAGCTTGAAGCTGCACTTTGGTTTTTTCTTTTTTTCTTTTTTTTCTTTTTGGGGATCATTAGAAGTTCTAGAGAATCCATTAATTAATCAAACTAGAACTTGTACTTTGTAGAAACCAAGAATAGTATTGACAATCCACAATATGGAGCATTATGGGGAATGCAGGTATTTTTGTTGTTATTGTCCTGTCTGGCACTTTGTTATTCATACACAAGTGACATGTTTTTGTGTGTACTTTATCTTGATGTATTAGTCTTCTATGACATAATTTGATTATGTACTTCTGTTATACTTATGAATATGGTATCATCTTTCCTTATTAGCTATGCTTTTTCAGCAGTTTCACCTGATTATCACATTTCACTTTACCTTTGAAACCATTAGAGTATCCTAAACGTTGTTTGTGCAAGCTAATGACCTCCCAGGATTTAGATAAAATCATAATTGAACATACTTTGGTTCCTTTGGCAGACAAGAGCAGCTCAATAAGTGTGGCCTTGATGGATCTTTATATGCAACTATTGACAAGGTAAGTTTTAATACTTATTTTGTGTCAACTCGTCTCTTATAAATGTATGCATTACTTTTGTTGTTACCAAATTGCAATTAAAGTTAATTTATCTTTGAGTGGTAATACAATAATGCACTATTGTGTTACCTTGGAGTAAAAGTGATTTTTTTTCTTTCTGTATATCGCGTATAATAGGCGATTGATGATCGAACAATTGGCCACAATCCCGAAAGGCTGAGTTTACTGAAAGGAGCCATTGTGTACAGCAATTCAGTAGTGTAAGTAGTTTCTGGCTTCTGCATGCAATACCATAGCTAAGTGTATACTTGATAGTTGTTTCACCATGGTCAGGTATCGTTCTACCAATCTGTTCGGTTTAACCCAACGATAGACTTAAAAATTGTGCAACTTTGCATTAAAACACTAAATCGGTGTCCTTAAAAGTGCCCAAAATACAGAAAAGTGTAAAGAATTATAAAAATGACTCCATAGATGATAGATCATTGTCCAAGAACGCCGTGTTTGAATCTTACCTTTTCTATATTTATTTACGCTGTTTCTCATTTATTTACGTGGTCTGTATTCTCATTACTTGGAATCTCTTTGGTTTCTTTTTTCATTTTATGCTTTATAAGTGGAATCGTTTACTAAAACAATTAAGGGAATCACTAGAGTTGAGAAAATACAGATTTCATATATCAGGATCCCAGGGTGATCTTATTTACTGTCTATTCCTTAAGTTTGTCACTCGGCTACTATGAAAATATATGTGTGCGTGCGTGTGTGTGTGGATATGTGTGCATGTATGTATTGAAAAACTGTATTTTTTTACTAAGCTTTCCAGTTTCCACACACAAACACACTCATATTCTCTAAGTTCATCATGACATATTATTATTGTTTCTTTTTCCAGCACAGTCTCTGCAACTTACCTCAATGAAACACTTTGTTCTGGATGGCTTGCAAGTGCTTTGTTAACGAATCGTGACAAGTAAGCATATGGGGCACTTATTTTATCCTACTCATGTTTCCACTTTCCACTTATTGAAACTAGACACGTATCATCATTTGATGCAATAACCTTTTACATGTTTCTTCTTTGAAATTTTTAATCAACTTATTTCTCTTGTCATACATGGTACTTGGGTTACATATCGGATTTCCAATTAACTTCATAATCTAACTGTGTAATCATCATTTACCGTAGATACCATGGTATTCTAAATGGGATTGATACTGTTATGTGGAACCCTGCTTCTGATGTTTTCTTGCCTGCCAATTATCATGGTAATATTTATCTTTGTTTTTTTTTGTCCATATTCCCTTATGGCTTATCAAAGCAATGCACTATATTAACATTCTGTCCATTTAATTAAAGCTTAAACATAACAAGATTATAAAGTAATCTTAAGTAGTTTGATTTTATAAAGAGAAAATCTCTAATATAGTCATTTTATTGCTGTGTTATACCTAGCCATGTCAGAAACAAATCACTCATATAGTTATACCATTAAAAAGCGTGTATCTACTTTTACTCGTTTATAAGAATTTTTCCCATCAATAATGACTTCAAACTAATGTTCTATGTGGCGCCATATCACATATAGAATGAAAAAATTTAGGGTTTAGGCATGTAATTATGTAAAAGTAGACACGTGACCAAAGATTCCCGTATAACATTTATATGTGTGAAATTGTTCTTACATGACTAAAGAGGCATAACACATTCAGAAAATGGCTACTTTCACGTTTGTTTATCTTATAAATGCATTCTATTAACATTTGCCCGTTCAATCAAGCTCACAACACTGATGGAAAGAAAGTATGCAAACAGTATCTCCAAAGGGGCTTGGTTTGGCCTTTGAAGGGAGAGTGCCTTTAGTTGTTTGCATTTCTAGATTGGTTGCTCAAAAAGGTCTCCATCTAATTAAACATGCAATCAATCATATTGAAAAACATGTAAGTTTATTGGAATGTTATTTTACTTCTACTTTTAACATATTTACACCGAAACTATACTATTCAAATTTATATATGGTATTCTTCTTCCTCCTATATAGGTGGACAAATGATTGTGCTGGGAAAAGCTCCAGATGGTAGGGTTCAAGATGCATTTGAAGCTCTAGCGAAATTGGTAAATTTTTTGTTGAACTTTTTTCCTCGATTCAATTATATATGTTACCTAATCGATCATCACGTATTTTTCTTTTCTAGCATAACAAAGGTTCTACAATCCGCATCCTCTTGATGTATAGGTAATGTGTCATGCATAAATTTTCCAACAAAGTATGATCAGAATCTGTTACAAATTCGAAATTCCCACTTATTTATAACATGTATGTTAATTGCAGTGAAGAGCTGTCGCACATGCTGTATGCTGGTGCTGACATGGTGTTGGTTCCTTCTATATATGAGCCATGTGGACTTGCTCAGATGATTGGAATGCGTTACGGATCGGTAAATCATTCTGTCCGAAAAACCATTTTTTATTTTATTTTTTTATGGGTACTCCCGTACTGGTTTAGTCATTTGTGAACCATAATATAATCATGTGCAAACTGCAAACTAGTACAACTAATAAGCTGTTGTATGGTTGGTTATTCAGGTACCAATAGTAAGGAAAACTGGTGGTCTTGCTGACACTG
Source organism: Ambrosia x helenae (assembly GCA_030844895.1). Taxonomy (NCBI): domain Eukaryota; kingdom Viridiplantae; phylum Streptophyta; class Magnoliopsida; order Asterales; family Asteraceae; genus Ambrosia; species Ambrosia x helenae. The sequence continues at coordinate 15,187 of JAUTDX010001162.1, forward strand.
TTTTTGATATGGATGATCAATCACAGCCTGAGATTGCGAACGGGTAACTATTAATTTTTTTATTTTTATTGGTACCGATAGATTTTTTTATGTTTTTTTTCCTATACTAGGTTTGTGTTTGAAGGGATTGATGAAGATTCTCTAAGTCGGACACTTGATCGAGCATTTTCTTATTACAAGGAGAGTAAGTTCCGTAATTACTTCATATCATATCGTTCCTTGCTTGTGTATCAGGGAATCATAAACATTGATCCAGTTTACATCTTTCATATTTTACAATCTGTTTGCAGAACCAATTGAATGGGCATATATCGTTCAGAAAGTTATGCAAATCGATAACAGCTGGAACAAAACCGCTAGCAAGTACATTGATGTATACAACTCGATAAGAGTGAGATGGTGACCTTCTGCGAGCACCTTATCATTTGTAAGTGGTACAGAACAAAGTTTTTTGAAAATAAATTCGAAATTCCCCCTGGTTCTTTTGGCAGTATTTACATGATCACTTTTAACATGTTTTACATTTATTCAGTGGTAAGTTTGCATATTAAAGAAACTTATTTTTAATCAATCCTCTATTATTACAAGGCACATAATCAACATATAACAGGCTCGGTTTTGACAGTAAAAAAAACAAGACCTTAAAATGCAAGAGAGTCAAGGCTGGCATATTTTCATCCATTCCTTTACTTAAGATTGTACATTTGTTTTGGGGAGCAACTGAATTAGAAACCTGCAATAACCCCAAAAAGAACTTCAAAAACTACATAGAAAATGTCTTCGAGCATAGCCTCGCCACCACCCACCTCTAGAAATAATGAAAGGAGGACGAATTACAAGGTTGCCCAAAGCCAAACAGTCAACTCCCATACCTTTACTAAAACGAGCGGGTTATTCATCCCGATTGTCGGTGTCAGTCCAAAAGCAACAATATCCAGAATTCACAGATTCAAACTTTGCACGCGAAGTTACTAAAGTATTTACTGTACTTCCCTATGTTCTTCCACATGGAGGGACTCTGCAACTCTATCAGCAAGTTGCGTTATTGAAGCATCATTCACAGCAGCCGGTATGTTTTTTGCAAAATCCCGCTCTTTGGCCCTCTTTTCCTGCAGATCTTTCTCTCTCTCATCATAGTAACTGAAATCATCTAACATCGATGTACTTGCATCATGATCTTTAAATATTTTCAACATTGCATTACCCGCTTCCAGCTTCACCTACTCAAAAAGAAGTTCCATAATCACAAACTTGACCGAAACTGTTACCTTTAGATAAAATATACATGTGTAAATACATACCTCTTGTGAATCTCTGCTATGGGTGACCGGTTTGTTGTCATTGTTTTCAAGAATAATATGTCTGAATCGACTGTTGGGGACATCCTTAATGATGTGCCACTTGACCGGAAATTGGCCACTCCATCGGTCCTGCTGCCAATATTCTGCATCATTCACAAAATCTACCGGTCCAACCATTTCAGCCACCCCACAGAACTGTCCACTAGCATTTACCTATGAATAATTTCATTCATTAGCAAATCAAAACAACATTATTTAGGGTAAACTGTGTTTTGTTTTTTAATTGAAGAATCTTACTGAAAAGAAGAGGAAAACTGGACAGGTGGCGCCAGATTCCTTTGCTTCTTGATAAGCAGCATCTAGTTTTCTGTTTCCCAAAGGGGTACTGGCCCAAACATTGTACTTGATACTTTTATGAACATTTTCTTCACTAAATGACTTTATTACAAAGAATTTAGCATTGTCATAGGTTGTAACAAAATCTGGTCGGTTGTAGAGCTCAAGATCGAGCCTAGAAGAAACGCCGTTTTTACCATCAGCGGTATTATTGTTATTATGTCCCTTGGGTTTTAATGCCCTTGGTCCTCTGTTATTGGTGGTACCAAGTGATTCACTAGTCATGCTAATCGCATCCCGTTCCCTATTTTTCCCACCTTTCTCAGGCGCAAAACGGTTCAGGTGACTAGCCTCACCATGAAAAATGGAATTACTATTATACCCTCCAAAAGATCCGCTTTGTGGGTATCTTCTTGTGGAGGAACCTGATACTGACCCGTATCCATATGCTGTCTGCTGCTGTGGAATCTAGAAATCAAGAGCACAAGATTGAGGGTACATGTTAATACGTTATACATGCCAATATTGGAAAGATAAATAGTGAAATCCGGAAATGTATAAATTTAATTAGTTGACAAACCTGACTGAACATGTGCTCATATGGGCCAAAAACGCCAACCGGTGAAGGGTATAAGGCTGCTGATGTTAGTGGAGCTCCATAGCCACCTGTATCTGAGGACATTGATCGATTTGGTGCTGAGTCACCAGAACCGATATCCCCAGGATATTTGTAGAGTCCTAGATTATTATTTCCACCGTATTGCAAATAATAACCAGATCCTGGACCCAGAAACACACCGTCAGAGAAAGCCTCTTGGCCACTGTTTACTGGCGAAGAAAGGTCAGCTGGAAGAGCAGACGCAACATGAGGAGAAACAGGTTGTGAGTAGTAATTTGGGGACATTGGGACTTGATGAGGTGAAAACAGCTGACCATCTATCATAAATGGAGATAAAGGACTAGCAACCGGAGAAAATTGGCCGTATGCATCAAACCCGTAAGCAGGGTGAAACAATAGCGATGCATTATCACCATAGATAGCCTGCATACGGTCAAAATCATGAGAACATGCAAATTCAATACTTAAATAGAAAATATTTTATATTGAGAAAGACGTAAAGAAAACTTATTTATTCTTCTCACCGGAGGCACAATTTGCAAGTTATTAGCATTAACATAATTTGAATAGTCTCCCCAGATAGCTGAGCCATCATCATAACCTATATCACCCATTTAACAGTTTAGAGATTAAACATACCCCGAACCAACCAATCCATAAGATCACATACTTAAAACAGACACTACACATATGTTCCGTTAAAAGACCTATGTTACATACCTCCATAATAGTAGGTCTGTTCTTGAGGAGTAAAATTGTTAGATTGGTTTACATGGTTCTGAGCTCCATTTGCATTCAATGCTTCAGATTGGCTAGACACGTTTCTTACAGACCCTGCGATGGTTGCATCCGCAGGAGGATTTGGAGAAACAATCCTTTCATTTTTGGGAGAAAGTGGCTGATAATGCAGATAAATCAGTACCTAAAACATATACAAAACAGGAAACAGATACAAATGGAAACATAGGATCAAAAAGCTAAAAGTACCTTATCTGTGTAGCTATCAGCGACACGCGCATCACCTGCTAAAAGAGTCATAATTGTAGAGTTATTAACTTCACTTATTAAGATAGAACACAAGTATAACAGTTGGACCATGTCATAATAACAGTTGGACCATGTCATTATGCTGACATGGCACAATAAACCAATCAAATCATTTGAATGTGATCATGTGACTCATTAACCAAGTGATTCAAATTATTACAAAAGCACACATGATGTTTTATTAACATACTTAAGTAAGGTGTTCGCTCTATGTACAACCAAATAAGCTTTATGTACAACAATACCGAATCATTAATTTCATGTTACTGTGATAGTTCTACATTGACCAAATCACTAATCAAAGTCAACATCATTTAATGCTAAATAAAATTTAATAAAAAAAAAACTGGAAATTAGATCAGCAGAAACCCTAGATTCCTAAATCACAAAAACACAAAGTAAAATTCACAATAATAATAATAATCAATCAATATTGTAAAAAGCGATGAATGACGCAAAGAAGACAGCAACAATGATGAAATCACGAACGAGATCAAGGTTTATCCCCAAATATAAAAAGAAGAAATTCACATTATAAATAAATGTATATAAATCATACAAAAAGAGGATATAAAATAAAAAGATACCAGTAGCATGCAAGGATAAAGATGGGATTGAAGCAGAAGAGACTCGATCTTTTCCCTGTTGACCTTTTTCTTCCATTATTATTATTATTATTTTCTTTTACAAAAACGCCTCAAATCAAATCTATAATTATTAAAAAAAAAAAAAAAGAATTGAAGGAAAACAAAATCGGAGAATTAATATTCGAGAATCGAATTCGAATTCCTCATATCATGATCATGGTGATGATGATGATGGTGATCATGATGATGGTGATTATGAGTATTGAATTAATTAATAAAATAATATTATTTGGGAAATCGAAGGGGTTTTAGGTGATATATATATATATATAGAGAGAGAGAGGGAGATTTATATGTATGTATGTTACCCGCACTTGTAGTTGTGCATAGGAGAAACTTCTCGCTCTTTTCCTTTTCTTCTTATTTTATTCTTTTATTATTATTATTTCTGTTTTCATCGTTATTTATTCACTCATCATTATTTATTCACTTCATTATTGGAAAATATTTTTCTGTTTTTCATAAAATAGTTTTTTTTTTTTTGAACGGCAAATTTCTACTCCTTGTGGGACTTGAACCCATGACCTCCCATTAGATGTTCCTAGAAGCTTTGCTTCTACCATTGGGCCACCAACCCCAATGGCGTTTTTCATAAAATAGTTATTTAAATTAACTATATATCAAAACAAAATGATCATGAATAGTGTCGGACCCATCTTAAACCTGACTACAGTTAGCTTCTTTTGTTTTGTCTTTTTGGGTTGCCTACCAAAGTTGACCGGCTCAACTTCACTCAAGTCTTCAACTTTGTTTTGTCCACACAACTAATGAGTGTGCTCTCTTTTTTTTATTACAACCCAAAAGTTTGCAATGTTTTTTTTAAACAATATCTGATATGAGTGTGTCATTTTATTGAAATTTTGTTAAGCGAAAGTTTATAAGTTAACGAACATGAGTTGGGTTTGTGATTTCATTGAAATTTTGTTAATGAGTATGCTCTCTGTGTTGTATGTATTAACATCATGTTATGGATCGGATTAGCTTTCTTCATAAACTGATCTTACTAGCATCCTGCCGCAACGCGCGGGAAACCACTTAGTTTAAATAAATACAAAATCAATCATCATATATTGTAATTTTGTTTTTATGTAGGTATTTATTGTTAGCCCCACATTGTTCTCAAAACTTTTAATAGTTTTTTTTAAACAATATGATGATAGACTCATTTCCTTTCGAGTTCAATCTAAGCACCTACGGGTATTGCAATCCTCTCCTCTTGCCCGAAGGCCATAATCACAGATTTTGTAAGTGATGAGGATCGAACAAGGAACCTCCCAGATATGAACCCCACATAAATGGGTAAACCTTCCCACCTTACTGTTAAACCACTGGACGAACAAATCATTGAGCTTTTTTAAGTTTCCATAAAAAACACTAATTTAGTTTTGACCCATTAACAAATTTGTTGGTTAGGTTTGATCATTGAATGCATGTTATGGTGTATTCTAAAAATATAAGACCATGTGAAATTGGGCGTGAAATTAGGTGCGAATTGACTTTTTAGCGGCCATAACCCCCCTCCCCCCCCCCCCCCCCTCATGGGGGGCGTTATGGGTATAACATGGGCGCCGATGTTATTTTTTTCACGCTTGTTTTGGGCGTGAATGTATTGGGATTTGGTTGAGCCAATCAGATATGGGTTTTGGAGTGTGAATTTAGCGCCCATTATGTTCAGTCTAAGAATTGTTGTTAAAAAATGTTAGGTTCGACCAATGAATGAGTAGTACGAATAGTTTGTTAAATCAGTTTGATTTTCAAAACATTGTTAATGTTAATTAAATATCTTAGTACAGGAAAGTTATTATGTAAATATAGAATTCACTAGCTTTTATCCCGGGAGTGTCCCGGGGTTGAAATATCTAATATAACATAATAAAATATCTAATATGACAACATAATTATCTATATATATATATATAAAAGAAAAGACCTTTGCTGACGTGGCGTGCAATGGAGGCCTCAACCTTGTACCACGTGGCATCATAATGGAGAGTTTTTGGTGTTTTTAAATTGTTTCCTTTTTTAATTAAATTGAGTTATTTTAGGAAAAAGAATTTAAAAATAAATTTAAAATTTTCTCTCTCATATTTCCTCCCATAACTTTTAAACGTTTATATCTTTTATATACGGGATTTTTTAAAGAAAAAAATTACACCAAATTAACGAGCGTTTTATTATCTTTCCAACGAGTACCATAGTGCTATATAAAAAATGGAGAAAAAATCGACTATTTTTTGTGGGGTTTCGTTCATACAGGAAAAAAACACACAAAGTGTTCATGTTATCACGTAAAATTAGATTTTGTGGGGAATATGAGTTATTACTGATTAGAATACTATAAACATGCAATGATTGGAAGATTTTGTGGTTGGTAATTGGTTAACTTGAGTCATTTGTAATAGGTTATCACGTAAAATTAGATTTATCAACCTCGGGACCTCCCGGGGTAATCAGCTAGTTATAATATATATATAGATTTATTAAAAAAACTCAAAAATTAAAAAATCTTACATGATGCCACGTGGCACATTCAAGGAAGGGTTAAGGCCTCCATTGAATGCCACATAATCAAAGTTCAATTCTTTTATTATAAGTTATAGATTATAGATTTATGTTATTTTGTATTTATTATATTTTAAGAAAAAGTTCATTGTTTATTATGTTCAGCCTAAGAACTGTTGTTCAAAAATGTTAGGTTCGACCAATAATGAATTTTTTTTTGAACAGATTAACAATAATGAATAAAAACTGAAACTTTTTATATAAATATACTTGCATGTACTTTTAGTTTACATATCCTTATAAGATTTATACATCACCAAAAGCAGGTTTACATATATCTTTTTAAGATTTACACGGTTATAAGATTAAGAATAGTTAAATCAATCATTTTAGTTGTGAAAGAAAGAAAGTGGCGTACAAATGTATATATGGAAAAGACGTTGTTAAGGAAACAAGTCAAGAACGTGTTGAATGGATTGGTCTTTTTTTTATTGACTAGTTAGTTAGCGTTTGGTATGATGGAATGGAAGGGGGAATGAAATGAACCATTACGAGGTAATGAAAAATAGTGTGTTTGGTTGGTTGAAGGAATGAAATCACCCATTCCACAAGGCATTCCATTCCCTCAAAACCATTTCATCCACCCCCCATGTTTTTTTTCCATTCCATCCCTCATTCACCCTTTACTAACAACACCATAACCCATCAATCACCACCACCACCACCCACCACCATCGTCACCACCCACCACCACCGCCGTCACCACCCACCACCTCCGTCACCACCCACCACCGCTGCCGCCACAATCCACCACCGTTGTCGCCACCACCCACCACCGCAGTCACCACCCATTACCGCTGCCGCCACCACCCACCATTGTCGTCGCCGCCACCCAACCACCGCCACCCACTACCTTCACCTACCCACCATCGCCGCCACCCACCACTGTCACCCACTCACCTCCGTCACCCACCTACCCAACGCCGCTACCACCGTCACGCACCACCTTCCACCATCGCCACCCACCACTACCCACCACCGTCACCCACCTACCCACCCACCATCACCACCATCAACCTCCACCCATCGCCATCTTCGCCACCACCCACCACCGGCATCGCCACCCACCACCACATACCATCACCGCCACCAACCACCACCCACCACTGCCACTACTCGCCATCGTCGCCCACCCACCATCACGGCCATCCGCCTCCACCTTCCACCGTCGCCACCACTACTGCCGCCACCCACCACCACCACTGCTACCGCCACATATCACCAACCACCATCACCACCACTGACCACCACCGACCACAGCCACTCACCACTGATTTTATTCCATCGTCATTTCCTGCCTATCTAATAACACAAAGTAATGTTTTGTTTTATTCCAACATGGCAACCAAACAAGACATGGAATTGTAATGATCCATTCCATTACCTTGTCCATTCTATTACCTCGTCCATTCCATTCCCTTATCCATTCCATTACCCTATACCAAACAGACCCTTTAAGGTAACAAAAGAGGATACTGAAGGTAACAAACAACAAATAAGGGTACAACACATGTATTTTATGATAAGCATATGTGTACATGTTAAACTACAAATGGGTTTTAAATCACACGTGTAATGATTTTGAGACACCATTCTAATTGTATAGTTGTTCATGCTTGAGATTTTGGACGCACATTTTAATGTTACACAACGTTGTAGTTGATATAGACAGGTTTCTATATTGATTTTTTTCTCTTCATTTTTTTCTCTCCATGTTAGTTTTTATACTAATTAGGTGAGTTTGGTTATATAAGTTGATTTCAAAAAAAAAAAAAACTCAACTTAAAGATAATATTTTTATTATTATATGCCAGTTTATTTGAAATAAAAGATTTAAAAGTTATTTTTTAATGGAAAAAGATAATTTATTCCACAAAAACTAGCAAGAAACTAAAAACAATGCAACAAAACCCAAGAAAATAGAACAAACAACACGACACGCACCGAAAACCACCAAGATAAGAAATACTAAGGCTCCACCACTTAAAGAAAATCCAACGCAACACCAAATGAACCCACAACTCAACCTAAAACCAGAGGGTCTCCACATAAGCTTCTCTGGTCAAATAATTGATGAAGCTATATTATCATTTTAACTTGTAATTATTCTGCAACGGGTTTTTTTTTTTTTTTTTTTTGCAATTTCTTATATGATTTCATCAAGTTAAAAAAATGGTCCTTTATCACATCAAATTCCATTGATTTTTGCAAATCGATTGATAAAAAGGAAAGCGAATAAGAAGAATAATAAGCATCCATATGAGAATGAAAACAAATAACATAAGCTTTATACATTCATTGCAAGTAAATGGTGGATGTAATTGATTAAACGATAAAAAAAATATATAAATTAACCTCAGTTTTAATTATATACTAGTAGGAATGCCCGCGCGTTGCCGCGGGTAGTTATGTTTTTACGACGCATGCTGTGTTGTGGGTTTAGTAAAATGCCCATGTTTAGTCTTTTTAGTACATCTGTCTACTACCTAATATATATTTTTCATCTACAAATCTTTAAATTCACATGAAAACAAAGGCCTATTCTTATGGTATGAATATGTTAAAATTGATTTTACTAAAGGGTATAAAAACATCAATAGTCCTTGAATCCTATGAAAATATACACAATAATCTTTGAATATGAAAGGGGAAAAAATAATGAAAAAACTAACCCATGTTTCAGTTAAATTGCTGATACATTATTCCCATGTTCCAAATTTGCCTACGGAAATCAAGTATAAAGAACTTAATGGCAATGGCAATATCACAATGCAAAGAATTCCTCTTACCAGGCAAGAGACGTAAAAATGATACCATCAAGATAAGGGGTAAACTTAATTAGACAATCATAAATAACCTTTCGAATATGTTTTTTTCTTTTCGTAATGACGTGATCTCATAAAAAAACCCAACAAACTGCAGTCTCTCTTCGTTTTCTCTAATTAAGTTGGAAACACTTAAAATCATAACACCAAGCCTCTCGAGAAAATACAGGAGCCATAATCTCCACAAATCTGTACCCATAACCAGTAATACTAATTAGTACAGTTAAAATCATTAGCTAATCTCCCTTCTGATCACAAAATTTGAAACATTTGTTTGTTAGTTTTTGCCAACTTTTCAAGGTCAAATAACTTATTTATCTTGGCATTTATTTCATTCTGCACATGTCAAACACTTGCATAAAACTATAGCTACGGTCAATGTGTTGTAAATTTATGGGAAATGTAAAATGTTACAACTTTAAGTAAAGATGGATAATAGGAAGTTAAACTACAATCTGACTATTGTGTTACTTACAAATTCAGATCAAAATGTTTCTTACATTTAAAAGACAAACACAAAACCGTAGTAATTTCAGTGGAATCAATATTGAATACAGGTGTCAAAAACGAAAGGGGACATTGTGTAACGGGTCAAAACATGTCATCTAAATAAGGGTCAACACGGTCGGGTCGGGTCGGCTGGGTTGACCCACCAATGATTTTTGTACAATATTTTTAAAATAAATAAAATGTTAAATATATTTAAGCACATGGATACCGATACGCTTTGTGCAGCTTTCAAACCATTGGACCCTGTTCATTTTTTGCATATGTTTTTAGTTTCAGCCAGTTGACTCCCAATGTAGATGAAATATAACCCACATCAGACCCATTTTAGGTAAATGGGTAACTAACTATTCATCTTTGCTTTCTAATTCCATATTAGTTCACTTGACTCCGAATGTAAAAAGTCTGGATTTATATTAAATTTGTTCATACGCCGCACGGAGGCAGATATCGGTCATTGCACCAACGGCCAACCGGTTTCTCCTCAGCCTCCCTAACAAAATGAAACAACAAACAAAAAAAATTTTGCTTATTTAATTTATAAAACATTCAGATACACACATAAGGTTTCATTTATAACAGGTAGGCAGATGGTCAAAGTGTTGACTTACTTATAAACCTGCCAAGTCAAACCCTTACTACTTGGATCCAAACCAGGCTGTGATATCTCTAATTTGTGCTTCCACACAAGTTTAATGTATCTGAAACGTTAATATTATTATTCAAAGAAGATGACAAAGTCAAAGTAAAAAATTGACTAATCGAAAAGTTTCATAGACACGCACTCTTCAGCATTGAAATTCTCAACTCGTAGATCTTCATCCCATAGCAAATTCTTTTCTTAATTTCATAAACGGCACGTATGTTTAATGCCACGATTGTACATTGCCAGATAACTTGATTAGAATACTAACTTTTACAACTTTCTGAAAGCTATAAACAACATTAAATTGTCAAACAATATTCTAACCTCTGAAGGATCATCAAGTTTTTGAGCTTCGGTTGAGACGTTGTCCTTCGTGACAGAAATAACAATTTAATATGGTTTGTGGCACACTCGGGCTACGAAGATCATAATAATAAATTCTATGATTAGCTGACCTGAATGCTAAAGTATTTCCAGAATAAAAAAAAACTAAAAAAAATAAGAAAGAAAGATCCAAACATAAAGTACTAAGTTGCTAACTGTATTGCAATTAAGAAACAAATCCAAACAAACAATTCAATAAAAGATGAATCTCAATTCAAAACCTCTAATAGCATAACTAAGTAAGTAATCCATTCAAAATCGGACAGATCTAACAACACTTAACCACAAAAACATGCCTAACCCATAAAACAATATTAAAACAACTGCATTAACCGGAAAGGGGTTGTTTTCTTATTCGTCGAATGGATGGTTGAAATGTGGAATCAGATGATGATTTCTTCTTCCAGTACCTATCAGAATTAGAATCAAATGATGATTATAAGTTGAAATGCGGGACACAACTAAGAATTTAAACCCATCATTGAAATAAACAATCAAGAAAGGTAATATTAATTAAAAGTATGAAAGATCGATTAACATAGATAAATAAATTGAACAGAATTGAAGCATTGGAGTGAATCTGAAATCGATGTGTTGTTGAAAATTAGGTGTAAGAGACACGAACCAGTCCATGAGTCCGGCTTGATCTTGGAAGAGAGATGAGCATGGTGTGTGTTGTGTGTGAAGCTTTGCAAGACCTGATCTTATACAATTGAAGGGATATGGTCACCAATAATTAACGGTTACAACTCGAAGTATTGATTTGGGTTATCAGTGTTAATTATTAGATATTTAACTTTGTTTCTGCAACTTCTAAAAAGGAAGATGAAGGTGTTATGAAATTAATTTAACATTTTGTAACTAAAAACCGAAGAAAAGCAAAAGCAAGTAAAAATCTATGGGATTTGTCAAATACCAAACTTTTCATGTGCCTCACAATTAATTATACATTGAAGATTACGGTTTCACACTATTATGGCTTGGGTTAATCTTCCTAAGCTGCATCAGTGTGTTGTACAATTGCCTTTGTAGTTTGTGCAATAGGGTATAAAGGGAAAAAAGTGGGTAAAATTTAGGGATTTATACTTGTGCCTTTTAGAATGCCATCTTAAAATGAATGTTAAATTACCATCCTAGCCATCTCTCCTCCTTAATAAGGTAGTATAGATACTTTATCCAAGTATAGGAGAAAATTGCTTTCCTATATTTATGAAAATTCTATTTTATCGAAATTTCTAACAACTATAACAAATAAATAGTCGGGTCAAACATTTATGTGTAGCACCGATGGATATCCACATACAAGTTAAAAAAGACCAGAAAATTAAAACCAGATATCTATACTATATTATAATGCATGAGCCAAGGACTTCTTAAATTTTAAGTAATACAATCAAACTTGCTCATAGTACAACATTTGATGCATATATTATTTAAATTTTAGGGGTAAATTAGTCTTTTAGGAGTTAAAGGATTTATAGGAGGGTAGGTTGAGAACAGTTCCTCTTCCCTTTAATTTCGCCCCAGCCTACATTATTATCCTATTTTCTCTGTATCCGTCATTCCTATCTCTATCTCTCTCTCTCTCTTTGTGCTCCCGAGCTCTATCTCTAGGGCTCCATTCAATGAGTACGAAGATTGTGACTCGGAATCAGATTTATAGATTACGACAACAACAAATTGGATTGTACCCACTTCAAACCAAGGTTTGTACTTATAGATTTCAAGTCAATTTCACCAACAAAGGAGGAAGCAAATTTCCTTTTTTGTTTTTGATGACCGACTTGAAAACTGTGGAGAGACATGAGATATTGAATTAAAATACATTTAAATCCAATTTGGATGGCTGCATGTTAACTAATTTTTGTTGAATCTCTGTTTGTTGGTTAAATCTTTATTAGCTTTGTTATATTATGTTAATCATATATCATATTTCAGGTATGGAATTACCCTCAATGAAGGAGTAGGATGCAATGAAGTAGTTTCAGGTGAGACCGCAAGTTTTATGTTCATATCTTTGCATTCTGAGAGTAACTATGAAGAAAAGGTGCCAAATTGATTCAATTTGTATACCTAATAAATATAAATTCAAAGCTTTTATGAACAAATTATTGTAAAGGTCAATTTAGTTGCTCAATTTTAGGTTCAGCAGGAGACTTCGAGGACATTATTCTTTTAATTTGATACAAGAAGTCAAACTGTTCATGGTGTTTAGTTCTAATCTATAACATGTTATTGTAGGTGCTACTCAAAATTCAATCCAAGTTTTTGGTGCGAACAACATCTTGTTTTTGGGATTATAATCCTTTTACTAAGAGTTTATGATTTATATTTATAATTATAGGTTTTTGTTCATGTTTGATTGAATATTTATTGTTAGATTGATTCATATCGAACAGATCGACTATGCATTTCGATTACGCGCATTACATGTTTACAAGAACAACAAAGGTAAGGAAAATCCATTGCAAGCTCACGTCTCGAGAAGCGTACACGAAGCTTCTGGTGGATAGTTTCAACATGAACAGGATGAGGATTCTTGCGGTCAGGAACAAACATCCTACACGACATATATGATTTCAAGCCTTTGATAATATGAAAAAGGTGACCTTTTAGGTTTATTTTTTATTTTTTTTTGTGCTCCTATTAAGGGGTGTCAATAACGCATGTTTGTGGATGCAAGAATTAACGGTTGAGAAGTTTATAACGCACCAACAGATACCTGATTTTGGACTCAATATTGAATTGTACGTACTTCCTTGTTTCTTCATCTACTTCAGGAAAATTTTACGAGGTAATACTTTATTTATGCCCATGAGATAGTTTAATTTGTGCTTTTTTTTTTTGGAAAAAAAACAGTTTTTATAGTATTTGGTATAAAAAACAACTTTAGGCAACTAAATGAATTAGTCATTGAAAGAAAAAGGGTAAAATACGCATCTAAGTAACTGGGTTTTAAAGGTTACTTTTTTGTATAACTATTGCACAGGTGGCAATACGGGTTGGTGATGCTGGTTGGGTAACAAGTCAAAAAGTATTGGCTTAAAACTGGTCAGGTGGGGCTGTGTTTGGTTGTTCCATAACAGTTTTGTTCATATTTATTTAATTTTTAATAAATATCTAATTTGAGAAATATAATCAAATATACACTATGGTGTATGGGTGACTTTTGATTGGGGTAGAGCAGTTTGACCAGCTTTAAGTTATTTTCTTACAAGTTGACCATTAAGAGTAGAGCGATTTAGGTTTCAGATAGCTACCTTGACATACATTTATTCTGGTCTGGAAAAGGTACATGTTGTATATCTTATCTTTTGACATTTGGACCCCCATTGGTAACTAACTTTTAGTACCCATGTTTGTAGTACTATAGTAGAGCGAAAGCCAACAACTCTTATGTGATATTTTGAGAACAATTCCTGAAGCTACATCTGTGGATCCTAATGTCGTATGCACTTTTATAGGGGGCGCGACTGTTTTTGTTTGGGCTTTTAGTTTCAAATTGGCCCTCCCCCCTTCTTATTCTAAGGGAAAGCCATCGTTAAAAAAGTACTCATATAGCTTCAAGGTGAATATCATGATACCATTCATAATGCAACCTCAAGTTTACTATAAATGTAGTGAGATATCTGACTTAGAAGCCTCATTAGCATATCAACACCTCATCTAGCTATTAGTCATTTAGATGTCAATAAGATTAATTTAAGTACATGTATTCAGTAACAATTTTACTTTCTTTCATTAATTGGTAAATAGGTGAACTTTGGTTATAATTTATAAATATTACATGTAACAACTAACACTTCTAATTTTGTTACAGTTATTTTAAAACCACAATTGTCCTGTTCACTTTTTCTGGTTGTTATTGCTTGCACAAATTGCTGATCTAAGGTACTCTTTTTGTATCCTCATAGAGAGAGAACAAATATTGAAATTTTGAACTGACCCGTTCGTAGGCAAAATTCGTTGTTTTCGCCATTGTTGATTCAGTCACTTCATTCATATTCGTGTCGTCACTTCTATTTCTGTTGAAATGAGATGCTTACTATTCTATTTGCAGCTGGATGTGACATCAGCGCAGCCTCTTGTGACTGATAGTGATTTCGGGAGTCCAAAATTAACGGTTGAACTTACTAAAGAAATAAAGCTTTAATGCAAAACAACCAGACATAGATTAGCGAACAGAGGTATGTTTTTACTACTGAGCATGTGTTTCATTATGTATTAAATTATATTAACTCACAGCTAGATGCATTGAGGTGCCTTTAATTGAAATTTATGATATTTTTTTTGTAAGAGTTGCAAAAGGCATGAAAAGATATGAAATAGTTTATACAACTGCTTGGGCCTGTTTCATTTGTTTTTCCTTTATTTTTATCCAGTCTTCTTTTTTTCTTTACCTGAAAGGTAAGGTTAAGGAAACTGTTGCTCTGAGTGACAAGGGATAAACCTTTAAATTTTATGAATTCTCATAATGTACACAACATGAGTTTATTCTTGGTCATATATATTTCTACATGTACCTTTTCTTTTAGCGTAATAGTTATATTCATCAATAACGTTGTTATTAATAATATGCTGCTTGTAATTTGCTGACTAATAGTATTATATGCAAGTATTCTATATGTACAATGATATTTCCAAGTTTGGTCATATAGTTGCTGAAAAAGATAGACCAATCAGTATTTCAATTTTTACTTGTATGTTTGGAGTTTTTAATCTTCTAGGGTTTTTTCTTATACATTCATTATGTAATGTCGGCATGTATGATCAAACACTGATTATTTGTGAATTTCTTGGGGTTTTGTGTATACAAACTCGCCTAGGCACAAGAAGCTTAAAAAGCGCCGACCCGAGGTAAGCAAGGCACCCATGTATTCCGGTACAGCGTGTCGTGCTGCACTCAAGGCGATTTGGCTGGGCCTCGCCTCGTCCGGGCATATGCCTTGAATTACATAGGTTAATTGTTAATTATTTGTTGGTATTTTTATCAAGTCATCGTTCAATTTTATATTGTGTTCTTACAAAAAGATTTGCACATATGCCGGCTTTAAACGTGACTTGTGTTTTATTTGGAAGGTAAGTGGCTAATTGATCCAAAGCTTCTGTTTGTTGGCCTAAAGATCGAAGAAGGTGCACATACTAAATTCTATGATGTCATGTAAGTTCAATTACGTTTATGAAATTCCATTCTAATTTTGTAATTACTTTGTAAAATGGATCTCATTTCTTGTTAACTAAAGACGTCACAATTTCAACCTATCTATGGGTAAACTGGATTGAAGGTAACCTGAAATATGTTCAAAAATTTTGGATTGTCATGAGCATTTTTTAAAAGAGGTGTTTGCAAGTTCGCCCAACCCGTTTCAACTTACACTAGAATTTAAGGTGGCAAAAAAGTGGCTTGTGAGTTTGTCACGACCCACTTTTTGACCCGTTGCTCAACCCACTTGCTTTACCATCATATGTTTTGTGCTGTATATTTATGACACAATGACAAGGTTGAGGCTCATCTACAAATGTTTGCGTATGTAATGGTTAATGAATAAAATAAAGTTAATAATATTAAAGGTTGATTTACATTAGTTGGATCGCAGGTCTGAAAGAAACATAGCTACTGTTTTGGTACTTGTTACTGTAAGTTAAAACACACATTGGTACTGTGAAATTCAACATTTATAAATTCATTTAAGCTTAAAGTGTCTAAGGTTGGACATGTGGGGAGTTTATGAAAACTTCATAAACTTTTCTAACCCATGCTCCAAAAACGAAAAATGCCAAAAACATGCTACTGTGAGAGCATGAAGGGTACTGGGTTTTCAATTATCCATGTTTCATGTATATAGGCTTTGGAAATTTTAATATTGGTTATTAACCAAAATATATGTTTAATTACTTAATTCATCTTAATCTAAATACCAAATAGTCTTCCTTTAAATACAAAGGAGGATTTATACTGCCTTTTAGAGACTATTAATTGATAATAGTACAAAACAAATGAGTTTTAGCTAACAAAATCCCACTTTTTATACTTAATTCATCTTTTAAAATGTTGATTGTAAATTAAGTAAGTGTAGTTATACAAGTTGTTTCCGGATGCTAACCTAAACCACTATAAAATATCCAAGATCAGGGATACTCATTAAAAGATGCATTGAGATCAAAACAGGACATCAACAATTTACGGTTACATAAATACATGAAATACGCTAAGCAATATTGATAAATCAATGACGTGTGTTATTTTGGGTGCAATGATTCCATAACCCAATGCTACTTGTAGAAGTGCAATAGCACTTTATAATGATCCCCAATAGAGGCATATGATATAAAAACCGTAAGATTTCTCTTGTAAATAAGACAGAGACGTACAGAAAAAGTACGCTAAATTGTTTCTTTGGTATTTTAACCCGTTGGCTGAAAAAACGAACACTCGGGTAAAAAAAAGTCAATCCTATTTTTTTACTAAATCAATCAAGTTTGACCACACCCTTGCTCAGTTTGGTTTAGTTTAGTTCAGTTGACGAACAATCATATCTACACCTCATAGACTTAAATCTAAATAATTAAAAACAAATATCTACACATTGTAGACTTAAATCTAAATAACAAAAAAATCATGTAGTATTAGTAAACAGCATGTTTTTTACACATTGTTAACACATCGTGAGTGATGCGCTAATGACTTGAGCATCTGTGATTATATGTACTTCAAGTTTACCGTGCATAAATGGTTAAAAACATAAATGGCATCACCAACCAAATGATTCTACAACGGGCATGTAATTCTCACTAACATAAGTTATATGCAATATATCACGAGATAATTGATTGACAAACAAATCGTGAGTAACCCGTTATAAATTGTTGTCGCCGCAGCATCGCGCGGGTTTCCTACTAGTTATACTAAACAACGTAAAATATTTTAAAAATCATAGGAACTGATCATCAAAATAGATTTTGATTGAAAATTACACCAATCCTTTTATACTAAAATAGGGCTGATTTACTCGTTTTTATAATGTGAGCATTGAAATTTTATTGGAAACTAGTTTTTTTTATATATAACTAGATTATACCCCGGGAACGTCCCGGGGTTGAAAAATCTAATATGACATATTAATTTTACATATGAAATAGAATGATGCGGTTTACAGTTACATGCATGAAAGCTTCGGGTAGCAGCTAACCTAAAACAATTAAAAATATATCTCCAATGTTAACGCCTAACCTTAAATAATGTATAACTTCAATGCTAACGCATGTTGAAAATAGAATTCATATTTACTGATTTGAACATAAATAGTGACTTGCCTATACATGATTAATGATTTACTTGAACACTTTGTGTTTTTTTTCCTGTTTGAACAAAACCCAACAAAAAATATAGTCGTTTTTTTCTCCGTTTTTTATATAGCACTATGGTACTCGTTGGAAAGATAATAAAACGCTCGTTAATTTGGTGTAATTTTTTTCTTTAAAAAATCTCGTATATAAAAGATATTAACGTTTAAAAATTATGGGAGGAAACATAAGAGAGAAAAATCTAATTTTATTTTTAAATTATTTTTTTCCTAAAATATCTCAATGCCACATGGGATGACACATGGCACACTCAAAGAGGAGAATGCCTCATTGAGTGCCATGTCATCAAAAATGCTTTGGTTTATTATATGTATAGATCGTAAGTTAAACAAAATAAAATAATGATGGTGGACCGGTTGTGAGTGAAGCGCGGCAAAAACGTGTAATTGAAAAGGAAAATAAAAAAACTAAGAAGGGGTGAAAATGTAAAATATATAAAGTAGCGACGAAGGAAAGTTTTTCTTGGGGACGGGGTTACCCAAGACACCTTGTCATTAAATTAATTTAAGGGAAAATTGCATAAATGATCGGTTGACCAAAAAAAATTGCAAAAATAAACATACAATGCGTCTAAACAATAGGGACGAGACGCTCTTTGCGTCTACCAATCAGACGCTTACACGTGTAAACCCTTAGACGCCTTAATTTTAAGGTCTATGCGTCTAATCTTTAGACGCGAGGTTGTTATTTAGACGCAAAGTGCTTTAGACGCGAAGAACTTAAGGTCCTTGCGTCTATACATCAGACTCAAAGCTGTTCTTTAGACGCAAGGTACAACCTTTTTAGACGCATCAATTTAAGAGTCTGTTCTTTAGACGCAATAATTTAAGAGTCTGTTCTTTAGACGCAAAGTGTACGGATACGTCTACAAGTGTACGACCCAGACCGTTTCAACCTGACTCGTCCCGTACTGAACCGGACCGTTTCGACCCAGCCGGCCCGGTACGACCTGGACCGTTTCTACCTGACCCGATCGGGCCCGGTGGCGACCTGGACCGTTTCTACCCGACCGGACCCGGTAACGACCCCGACCGTTTCAACCTGACCAGTCCCGTATTGAAACGGACCGTTTCGACCCGACCGGGCCCGATAACTACTCAAACCATTTCGATGAGATCGGTCTCGTTAACGACCAGTGTTATTTCGACCTGGTCATCCATTAACGACCTGAACGGTTTCGAACCGACCGGTAGAAAACGGTCCGGGTCGTTACCAGGTCCGGTCGGGTCGAAACAGTACGGGTCGCTACGGGATGGGTCAGGTTGAAACGGTCTGGGTCATTACCGGGCCCGGTCGGTAGAAACGGTCCGGTTCGCTACTAGGCCCGTTCGGGTCGAAATGGTCCGGGTCACTACGGGACGGGTCAGGTTAAAACGGTCGGGGTCGTTACCGGGCCCGGTCGGGTAGAAACGGTCCGGGTCGTACCGGGCCGGCTGGGTCGAAACGGTCCGGTTCAGTACGGGACGAGTCATGTTGAAACGGTCTGGGTCGTACACTTGTAGACGTATCCGTAACTTGTAGACGTATCCGTACACTTTGCGTCTAAAGAACAGACTCTTAAATTGATGCGTCTAAAGGACAGACTTTTAAATTGATGCGTCTAAAAAGGTTGTACTTTGCGTCTAAAGAACAGCTTTGAGTCTGATGTATAGACGCAGGGACCTTAAGTTCGTCGCTTCTAAAGCACTTTGCGTCTAAATAACAGCCTCGCGTCTAAATATCAGACGCAGAGACCTTAAAAATTAAGGCGTCTAAGGCTTTACACGTGTAAGCGTCTGATTGGTAGACGCAAAGAGCGTCCCGTCCCTGTTGTTTAGACGCATTGTATGTTTATTTTGGCAAAAAAAATTTGGTCAAATGGTTATTTTTGCAATTTTCCCTTAATTTAATCGTATTCATTGACTATTGACCATGAATAGTGGAGTAAATATGTTACTCTTGATATTATTTTATTATTAAAAAATATGAACTTTAATCATACACACACATTCATATCTATGTAGGTTACATGTTCGATTTGTGTTAAAATAAAAATAGATGTAGTTAAATTTGTGTGATAACAATAAACAAACCATGGCATATAGGTACTCACCAAATTTTACATGCGTACTCTCTCTATATTGTAGAGATAAGATTGGTACCTCTAAGGTATCAAACCGTTCTCGATACCGAAAATACCATTATCGAATTTTTGAAAAAATAGGTATTGAATATCGTATCGAACCTTTCGGTATGGTACTCGTATTTGTTACAAATTGTTCTCTTAATATTGTATTGGTACAAAACCTTTATCGATACCGATTTTTTAGAAAAAGGACTACCAAATACCGTACCAAAATCGGTAGAGCGTTAGTACTCGATACCAAATGTTCATCCTATTCCATTGCATTACGTAAGAAACCAACTCAAACTTAAATTGAGCACAATAGCTAACATGATCAAAGCTAAGATGATTCCTTTTATAACCAAGTCAAGTTCAAACTCAATATTCAGCTCAGTTTGTAAATTCGACACGAACCGAGTTGACTCGGTGTAGAAATGAGTTGAGTTCAACCTAACCATAGCTTGGCTTGATTCACGTAGCGAACAATCCTACTAGCATCTCATTTATAAGATGGGAGTTTTATTAACGATATGACATACATGTGACAATTTTTTTATGATACTGGTTAAGAAGTTATCTTTTTAGAGTAAAGATTAAATATAAATGGGCTTAACGCCTTAACCTACTAAACATGAGAAGGGAATGGGGGATTTTTTTTTGAATTTTTTTTCCCATCTGTTAAATAATATAAAAAAATTAAAATTTTTTAGCGTAATTACTCTACACTAATTTTTTTTATAGATTTCAGTACTAAATAGGAATGAGCAAATAGTCCCAAATACCGATCCCGTACCAATCCCATATCGAACCAATACCGAACCGAGAGTGTTCGGGATCGGTACCCACATTTTTAAGTTTCTCAGGACCGGTACTACACGGTATTGGGAAATGATTTTGTCAGCAATACCGATTATAATATCGAATACCGATCCAATACCGAATACTGAATATTATTATACCTTATTAATACCGAATAAGAAAATAATACCGAGTACCCATATCAAATACCGAAAATATGTGGACTAAAATGTTATATAAATGGGTTGTGTATTATTTTGACTTATAATATGCTTATATAAATGGCTTGTTTATAGCTTTGTACAGGTTCGAAGCAGGTTATAAAATGCTTATAAAAGTTCGAAGCAATTTTGCAAATGCTTATATAAATGAGCTGCTTATAAAAGTCTTATAAAATGGGCTATATAAAATCCATAAAAGCAGGTTCAAAGTTGGCCCATTAGGATATATGGTTTATGTATTTTTTCGGTGTTATACCGAAAATACCGAACCGTTAAGTTCGGGTATTGGGACTTTTAGTTTTCGGTATTTTCAGGATCGGTATCGGTACGGTACCGATAACGTCCCTAACTCATCCCTAGTACTAAAATACATGTTTAACAATATGGAAAAAAATTCAAAAAATAAAAAAAATACGTTAAGGGCTATTTATAAGATAAGGCTATGGGGTGTGGTGACACGTTTCTCCAACTCCCCTAAATTTCACATCAGCGGCACTTCACTTCCCCCTTCCCCTCCCAAACCAAAGGAATGATTTTCCCCTCTTCCCCTTTCATTTTATTATCATTATTATTATTATTATTATTATTATTATTATTATTATTATTATTATTATTATTATTATTATTATTGGTGGTGGTGGTGGTGGTGGTGGTCGTGGTGGTCGTGGTAGTAGCAGTAGTAGGTAGCAGTAGCAGCAGTAGTAGCAGTAGTAGGTATAGCAGTAGCAGTAGGAGGAGCAGTAGGAGGAGCAGTAGGAGGAGCAGTAGCAGTAGCAGTAGCAGTAGCAGTAGCAGTAGGAGGAGCAGTAGGAGGAGCAGTAGCAGGAGCAGGAGCAGTAGCAGTAGCAGTAGCAGTAGCAGTAGCAGTAGCAGTAGGGGATAGATCTGTTGTAGATGATGATGATGAGCAGGGGATGAATCTGATTAGGTTGTATATATAAAAAGAGAGTTAATAGAAAAAATAAACCCAGTTAGTGAAAAAGACGAATTTGGCAAAAAAATCCAAACCACAGGTGTTGATTTGCAAAAAAAAAAAAAAAAACTTTTGTACAGAAGTGGCATACTGGACCAAACCTCAGGGACGGAAATGGCTATTAACTCTTTCAAATTTGACCACCAAACTTTTAGCTTTTAGGATTTCAAACTTTGACCACCCAACTTGGCCACTAATTTTCTTACTAACTTATATAATTTCTTTTCTTCCAATTTGACCACCAAACTTTTAGATTTTAGCCGGGAGTACTTTTTTGAAGCCTGCACGAGAATAACAGTCACTTAATATTATCTTTTATGTCCACGAAACCCTCCACGCAATAGGAGCTTCCACAGTGATGCGTTATCTTTAACGTCCACCAAACCCTCAACGCAACAAGAGCTCCCGCCGCGAAGCGTGGGGTAATAGAATCCTAGTTGAACTTTATAAAAACAAAGTTTTGTTAACCATTATATGTATTACAAGTTTTTTCATGGTTATTGTGATTATTATTTTTTAGGGAATTGGATTTTAATAACCCAAACTATTCGAAATTGGCCACTGACACCCTCAACTAAAAAATTGGCCATATATAACCAGAACTATTGACTTATTGGAATCTAGCACCCAACTAACTGACGCCGTTAGTTGGGTTGCTGACGTGGCACGCTGATGTGTGCACATGTGGATTGACACGCCAGCATGCCACGTCAACAAATCTTGCCACGTCAGCGAACCCACTAACGATGTTAGTGATTTAACTGTTAGTGGGTGTTAAATTCCCATAAGTCAATAGTTCAGGTTATATATGACCAATTTTTTAGTTTGGGGTGCCAGTGACCAATTTCAAATAGTTCAGGTTATTAAAATACAATTTCTCTTATTTTTTATTCTCTATACTCTAGAGACAGCTCTTTTTTTTTTTTGAAAGGCGAATTTCATTAAACAACAAAGGCCGGGGGACTCCCAAGACGGGAATCCCACGGATAAATTACATCACTTCAAAATAAAAAGACTTCCAACTCTTCCAATCCACTCCACCAATTCTGTCCCTATTACAAAACCATAAATAAGTTAAAGATTTAACAACCGCCACGAGCTCCACCACGCTCCTCGGCTTTTGAGCAAAAATTCTCTCGTTTCTAGCTTTCCAAAGCCGCCAACAAGCCACCATAAAAATCCCAATCAAGATGTCCTTTTTTCTTTTAGACCACCCCGAGGACTTTACCACCTCCATGATGTCTTTAACAGAAAAAAGAAAAATAGGCGGAAGATGCACCCAATAGCTATACCTTGCCACATACCTGACGCCAGACCACAACCCGTAAAAATATGATCCACACTCTCCTCTTCAAAGTTGCAATAATCACAACTAATCTCTCCATTCATAATATTCCTTCTACGAAGAGCCACTTTAGTTGGAATTCTATCTAGCATCATTCTCCACATGAACACGTTACACTTTAAAGGCACCCACTTACACCAATGGAACCCGCTAATACCACTTTGGCTCCCAACCCGAACTGAGCTAAGCCACTGCTTAGCCTGATACACCGTAAAAGTCCACTGGGCCAGTTTCATACCAGGCCACTTACTCTAGAGACAGCTATTCATCTCTTTTCAGTTTCCGGGATAATTTTTTACCTTTGTAATACGTTGGTAATGTTATTAGTTCATCTTCATCGTGTTCTTGGATCTCCATTGTAAATTAAATTATTATATATATAATTACCAACTTTCCTTCCCTCACAAAACTCACTATTCATGAATAGTAACTAACGGAGTTACTATTCAACTCCGTTAAGTTACTATTCAACGTCGTTAAGTTAAATACTACCTTAACGAAGTTACTATTCAACTCCGTTAAGTTACTATTCAGCTCCATTAAGTTACTATTTAACCCCACATTTTACGGAGTCATTATTCAACTCCGTTAACTTACTATTCAGCTTCGTTAAGTTACTATTTAACCCCACATTTAACAGAGTTGCATTTCAACTCCGATAAGTTACATAGTAACTTAACGGAGTTACTCCGTTAAGTTACCATTTAACCCCATATTTAACAGAGTTACTATTCAACTCTGTTAAGTTATTATTTAACCCCGTCAATAGTAACTTAATGAAGTTACTATTCAACTCCGCTACTCAACTTCGTTAGCTTACCACTCAGTTACTATTAAACTCCGTCACGTTACTATACAATTCAACTCCGTTAACTACTTAACTTAGTACTCAACTCCGTCAAGTCTGTGTATCATATTACTTAATGCTACCAAGAACTGCCGTGTAGCGCGACGTGACCAACTAGATCACAGATACTAAAACATGTCTACCTAATTAGACCGGTAAAAAAAAGTGCGCCGCGGAGCGCGCGGGCATATATCTAGTTAATAAATATTTAGTCAAAAATATTATAGTTATGGTTTAGTTGTGGATAAGGTCATTAAACTAAAACCGTCATGATATAATATTGTCGTTAGGAAGTAGGATACTGTTAAAATATGTTGGGCTACTCTCTAATTCAATTACCTATTGGGCCTGATTTATTGGGCTTAGAGTTTGAGTTGGGTTATTATCTTAAACTTCTTTGAACTGGTGAACTCTATTATTGAACTCCTGGATTGAACCGGTTTACTTACTTGAACTCCTTGAGTTTGTTGAGATATTTTGCAGGTGTTATTCTCAGCCGTTGGATTGATATTAATCTTGATCGTTCATTTGTTTCTCGACGTTTCTCAGCTGCCCTATATAAACACTCTTCAGTCTTTGTTGATAGTTTAGTCTCTCTTTGTTTTGTTATCATATAGTCGTAGTTCTCTGGTTTTGTATTAGGGTTTGTAGGTATAATCTCTTTGTATTTGTATTTCGTTTGTTATTCTCTTGATCTACTGATCTAAATCATCAGTAGATCTTGTAGAAGACTTTGTATTGTGTGGTTTGTTTGATCTCAGTGTTTATCTGAGATCTAGGGTTCTGGGGGGCAAGTTTTGGGTTGGCTAAATAAGATTTTATCACTTTGTTTTGTCGCCTACATCTGGTGTTCTTTATTTTCAGTCATTGTTTTTTTTAGATTGTTGTTGTTGTGTTGATACAAACCCTAATTTTCTACAGATACATAATTCTTCCATTGTTGATCACTCAATTCTCAACTTTCCGATCACATACAGTCGGTGTGTCATACAGATGGGCATTCGGTACGGATACTTTACTGAAATGGTACTGTACCTATAGACTTGGTATGGTTTTCGTACCCACTTTTTCATAAATTTGATATCGGTACTGATACCATATATAGTCGATCATTTTGTAATGAGTAACGATATCCGTACCAAATCGGTATTGTATTGATAAAATCGGTAATGTACTTTGTACCTACTTTTCCATAAATTTGGTATCAGTACTGGTCTTTTCCATAAAATGGGCGATTTAGCATTTTTTTTTTGCCTCAGAGAAATGTGTGGTCCAGAATGATTCTCCCAGTTCTTAATTTAGCCAAAAGTTCTGAAATGAACCAAATCCTATGTATATATAATAAAAAAAATCGTAAATATTTTTATATATAAAGCCTCTTTGACATTTTATATTCAGAATGGTTTATAGGATGATAGATTTGTGTGACACAATCTATATTACAAGTTGTTTACATGTCACATAAGATGACTACAATATCCATCTCTCTTTATTGTCTCAAATTATTCTGATCTTGCGCCATTCATCAATCATCACCTCTCCAACTGCCACTCACTTTATGGTACTATTGGTTTTATTGACTTTTAAGACATTTATTAATATGTTCATGTTGGTGTGCTTTATTACGTTACTGACATTATAATCACTAACAACTACTTTACATAAGTTTAGATCATACATGCTTATAAAAATCAATTCGAGATAACTAATCTCACATGTATTTAGAGGGAAGAATAGCAAGTTTGGAACGATTTTTTTCTCAAATGATCCATGCATATTAATTATCAAACATTAATCCTATCTGCCAAAGCCGACCTTGGGGGTGGGCGAGTTGCACCCCTGGCCGGGCCACGTTTTTCAAGGGGGTAAAATGTGTGTGTGTTTAAAATATAAAAAACTTAAAATTGTATTGGGTTATATATTACAGGCCCAAAATATATAACCAAATTGATATTCCATTAACATAAAAACATTATAAAAAAGAAGACGTAGACTGCAAAAGAAGTTGAGTACACTGCACACACCAAACATCACCACTGCCCTACCCTGCCAGTGTCGCCCTCCCCCTTCCTCCCTCTGGCTACGCCGTCAGGACCTCCACGAGAAACCGCCTTCGTTGGCCCTGCAATTAATGACCAAAATAATTCTTTTTACTTTTAGTATTGTTAATTGTTAATCGTTTTGTATTGTTAATTATTAATGAGTACTTAAGGCCCAAGGGCCTTTTTTCTTAGGGGTGCAAACGAGCCGAGCCGAGCCCGAGCTCGACTAGGCTCGAGATCGAGCTCGATTAACTAATAAGAGCTCGAGCTCGGCTCGGTTCGAGCTTTGTTTTTAAAGCTCGAGCTCGGCTCGTTAGTAGTTTCTCAAGCTCGAGCTCTGCTCGTTTAGTGTTTATTAGTTAATTAATATATTAAAGTGTTTATTAGTTAATATATT
This sequence comes from Ambrosia x helenae, assembly GCA_030844895.1. Taxonomy (NCBI): domain Eukaryota; kingdom Viridiplantae; phylum Streptophyta; class Magnoliopsida; order Asterales; family Asteraceae; genus Ambrosia; species Ambrosia x helenae. Next base: position 42,153 of record JAUTDX010001162.1, read on the forward strand.
AAATTAAATAATATATAATAGGCTCGTTTAGGCTCGATAAGTCAATAGCTCGGCTCGGCTCGTTTATTAAACAACTTTAAATGTGGGGTAAATTGTATAAAATATTAATAAACCTAATATTATACTAGGCTCGATAAGGCTCGACGAGCCTGACGAGCTACATATATCAGGCTCGAGCTCGAGCTCGACAAGTAAACGAGCTTTGTTTTAGGCTCAAGCTCGGCTCGAGCTCGATAAGGCTCGGCTCGAGCTCGATAAGGCTCGGCTCGTTTCGAGCTTTTTACCGAGTCGATCTCGAGTAGCTCGCGAGCTGCTCGGCTCATTTGCACCCCTACTTTTTTTGCTTGACTCAGCACTCCTTAAGGCCGGCTCTGCTACTGGCCTCACTACTAGAAAACTGATAGGTTTTCGACAAGCAAATTTGTCGGAAATTTGTCGAAAATGGTCATTATCGACAAATTTGCCACAAAACAGTTCGTGAGAAAAAAACTTGTCGGTATTCTGGCTACCGACAAAACTTGTCGGTATTCCGCCTATAAAGGCCTTTATAGGCTTAGAGATGGACCCAACAATTAGAGAAACTTAAGTGAACATGCTAGACCAAACTACCCACTAATAACCTAAAGTCACTATAGTGATTAAACCGAAATGACATAAGAATGCATGGCAGATGTGGGATGAAGGTGGTGTATTATGCAAATATCAAATGCTTTCTCCTTTGATTTTACATTGAAGGATTGGGTTCGGTGATTTATTTTATGCGCATACAAGTATTATGTATGGCTTTATATACTATTAAGAAAACAAATTTCTACATTTCATTCAAATATTGACATGTTTTGAGGCTAAACATATGTGGTCTAGTATCATCTTTACGGCTTTACCCTAGTGCCAGGGAATAAGATATTAACCTCTTGGTGATCATATCTTGCAACCTTGACTCGACCAAATCTTGCTGTCGCAATCAACAAGGTATGTCGATGAATGCTTTAACCCATAGACATTCATTGGTATGTTGTCAAACGGACTATTCTTGGCTCCTAGAATGCCTCGAGAAAGCCTTGCATTCTTTATACCTATGTGGGACACTTAATAATTGCGAGAAGACTATTTCCAACACGATCTAGCTCCTTGATTTGTGTTTTTACGTCCCAGGGTTTGACCCCCCCCCCCCCCCCCCCCACCCAACCACCGGCGGTGCCTTTTACCTGCGAGGGCATATCAAGACTAAAAGATATTATCTTAGTCCAATATGTACAATGGTCATTGAATAAAACTATATGCTATCTATACATATTTTTGTGCCTTGTAACTATTGTCACACAATAACACTATACATAAGAGATTGATTTCAATTCTATGAGTAGAATGAAAGATATAGAGTTTGTGGCTGCTAAAGTGATATATCCCATCATCTAGATTCATGATTATATAAACTCATGTCATTAGCAGTTTAGATTATCTTTATAATCTCAATCACTTAAGAAACCCCTAATATCACATATTAAATGAGTAATTTTGTTATTTGATTAAAAAGAATAACCACACCAAGATACAGAAATAGGGATAGAAACCATAAACAAATTACATAACAGAAAACACTTCCATGCTTAAAAGATCAAGATCTTTATGAGATGACATAATCTTCAATCTTTATGGGGGTAAAGACGAATAGGCAGACCCTTGGCTGGGCTAGGCATCGGGTTGACCACGATCTGCTCATCCGGAATTATTTTTTCCCATTTGAACTTTGTTACGAGATGATGCATGAACACAAGTATTTCTAGCCGCGCATACTCTTTTCCGGGGCACATTCTTGGTCCTCCTCCAAACGGCACAAACGTGTATGGTGCGGGTCCCTTACCTTCGAATCTTGACGGGTCAAATTTTGCGGGTTCTGGGAAGAACTCAGGGTTCTTGTGGGTTGAGTTTGCACTCCAATATAACTATACAAAAAAAAAAATATGTTTTTTAATTAGGAACATTGGTTCAACTCAAGTTGAGTTTTGAGGCAACTTATTTACAAAACTAGAATGGGACACATTCTTTTCAGAACCAATATTATGTTGAGAACCGCATAAAATACTTATATCTAGTGCGTTAATGATTTAATGAGACAGTGGGGTGTGTAGGTATGTAACGTAACTGCCTAGTGTATTATTAAACTTAAAGCAAAATGTACAAGTGTTTTATGTGGTTCTGCTGGTTACCATATTCTCTCGGGTATGAAATGAACGCGCCACGTTGTGCCTAACGTATGTGCAAGTAAATAGTTACCTTCCAGCCCTTAGGGATAGAGTAGCCATTGTACATAAAATCAGTAATGGCTTCTCTAAAAGCACCTTGGAGTGGTGGAGCTAATCTAAGAACTTCACATGCAACATTCCATGAGTACTTCATCTTTGATAGATCTTCCCAAGTCAATAGTTCTCCAGATGCTTTAGATTTTGCAATCTCCATTTGTTCTACATGCATGCAAATGTTTATCATATATCATGATATCATTGTATATTTTGACATAGGACGTTTAATTAACGGGAAGTGAAATAAAGCAAGAGCTTTAGCCTCATTTCCGAGGACCCCAAAATCTATTATTGTTTTAATTATGTTATGGGATTATTGGTGGTCGGATTTGTGGTCTATAATTATGCAAAAGTTAAATGAAATCATCTATACCTTTGTAGACACCGTCGTAGATCTCTGGCAACTCCGCAAGGTACTTAACGATAAATGCGCAAGCCGAGCTTGCAGTGTCATGACCGCCGATCAGCAATCCTAAGATCTTGTCAGCAATATCATATACTGCCATGAATTTTCCATCTTCATCACTAGTAAGAAGCATATGTGACAATATGTCTTGAGTTGGTGTTGCTTTCCCTTCAGCCAAATCAATTTTCCTTTGCTTCACAATAGCCAATAGCTCTTTTCTTATGAAACTGGCAGCATTGATCCCTCTTCGAAAAGGCGTCCCTGGAAGATCAACTGGGATGGCGAGGAGCCCCGTCGCAATGCTCTCAAATGGGGTGGATAAGTATCGGACCCGTTCAGGGTCATCAATGCTAATGAAGATTTTGCAAGCAAGCCAAAAGGTGAAGTTTTTGGTGAGTTCATAGGTCACCACTTGGTCTTTTCCATCCCACCATGTAGCAAAGTGTTGTTGCGTGACGACATCCATAATGGGGACATAACGGTGTAAGGCTTCGGGTTTGAAGAAATTCGGAAGCATTTTTCGCATTTTAATGGCTTCTATCTTGGAGGCTTTGTCAGATGAAGGAAAGATTTTGTCCACTGATGAAGGCCACCATGCTTGTACAAGTTTGTTTTCATTTGAGAACAAGAACTTGTTACCTTGTGCACCACAAAACACTGCAGCATCTTCTAGCATGAGAGATGTCTTAAACACAATTGGCGAAAACTTCGACATGCGATCAAATATGAACTTTTCAGGATGACCCTTCCATCCGGTCGAAAGAAACTCGTAACTTTCTCCGATAACCGGCCACCCGGTTCGCCCGGGTGGAAGTACTTTTTCATCTTGTTTTGGTTTGGATTTGTAGAGGAAAAAATGAATAGAGAAAGAAACCACAAGAACAAAAAGAGATAGAATAGATGCATAGAAGATATCCATTAGTAGAGTGTTGCCAAATTCTTTACAATTACTATGATATAAGTGTGTGTTTACAATGGAAATAAAGAATGTATATATAGTGAGTGAGGGTGTAAGAGTGACAAGGGTGAAGATACCAAAAGGCAGAGTTATGCAATTATGCTTTGTTTGAAATGTACATGGGAGAGAGGCCAAAAAAGTGGATATTTAAAAGAAAAATGTTGAACAAAACTTTGTTTACAATAAAATTAATTGTTCAAGAAAAGTTAATTCTAGTAATCCTTTAGGTACCAAAGTAACTCTAACGTGGTGTCCCTCTCCATAAGGTTAAAGGTTCGAGCCCTGTAGAGGACATCGATGCAAAATTAAGAGTAGGATTAGACAGAATTATTGTTTATGTGCATGCATATATCATCTTGATTGTTTAAACTCATAACCATACCCTGCTTTATGTTATTATTTGTCAAATCATTTATCGTATTGAAAACCCAAGATTTAACTAGGTTTTTTCCTTCCTAAAACACACTGTTAAATAGTGGCTCATGAAGAAATTATTTCTAAGGGGTGTGATCGGGGGTTTAACCGAACTTTTAAAAGGTGGGGTGATAGGATCCAGCACGTGTATTCCAGAAAGAAGAAACGGGCCAAACCATTTGGGCCTGATGTAGTGGGGCCAGAGCATTTTAATGCTATTTTTGGGCTATGGCTTGACCCACTCAATCAACACAGCAATGAGATCGTGGAGTGGTGGGGAGCAGTTCACAACCAAGTTTCCAGGAGCAGTTAGCAATTGCAACTTAGATTAATAGCAGGCTTTGTTCTTTTATTTTGTTTTTGTTCAGAAATTTAGTTAACGTTTTGTTTGTATTGGAGATCTTGCCCTTCTCGAATTGGGCCTTTCAATTCCAGTGAAATTGTTGCCTACTTATTTACCCTAGATTCTATCATTGGTTCCATTGCCGGGAAAAACGATGGTGCAAACCCGTGGCAGTTCAGAGATCGGGGGTAATCCTCCAGACCATGTTGCGACCCAATTAGCAGCCATTGCAGCAAAACTCGAGGTGGTGGATTCCTTAAAGGAGGATATGATCGAGTTGAAGCGTCAAGCGGCTGCCAGAGACAAAGCCGGAATGGGAGGATCAAAACACGATGAAGGCGAAACCAGTTACTCCCATTTTAATCGCCGTCCTTACCACAAAATTGAGTTTCCCGCTTTTTGCGGAGGTGACCCAAGGGGTTGGATATTGAAGGCAGAAAAGTATTTTCGTTTCTACAACACTTTCGATGAAGAGAAGGTGGACGTTGCTGCTATGCATCTTGAGGGAGATGCTTTGGATCTCTATTCTTGGTTATCTACAGAGCAAGAAATAACTTACTGGGAAGAGTTGATTAGTGCCTTAAAAAACATTTTGGACCACCAGAATTTCAAAATCCTGACGAATATTTTTGCAGTATAAAGCAAACTGGAACAGTTCAAGAGTATAGACAGGAGTTTGCAAGGAGGTCATCCAGAGTTACTAATTGGCCAGACCATTGCTTGTTGGGAGTGTTCCTTAATGGACTCAAGGAAGAATTAAAGGCCGATGTCAGGATTCATAAACCCCGTTCCGTCTACAAAGCCGTAAGCCTTGCCTTAGAATTTGAAGCCAAACTTAACCATTCCCGACCCGAAAAGAAAACCAACTGGAGTTCTTCTCTTAAAGCCGATTCAAAACCTTTCACCACTGCTACCTATTCATCTTCTTCTTCTAACCCACCCAAGACTGAACCTAAACCCAACCTTCGAATAACCGATGCAGAAAAACAACAACGTTTCATAAAAGGGGAGTGTTTTAGGTGCGGGGACAAGTATGGTCCGGGTCATAGGTGTAAAACGGGCACTCTCAAAGTGTTGGAGGCAGAAGAGGGCGATGGGGAGCAACACGTAACAGAAACAACCAATCCCGATGATAGTCAGGAAGACACTGCAGAAATCAGCTTGCATGCTATTCTAGGGAAGTCCCACCCTACCACCATGAAAGTGCACAGAACGCTTAATTCTACCGAAGTATTAATATTGGTTGATGGGGGCTCAACACACAATTTTATTTCTGATGCTTTGGTTCAGGAACTTAAGTTGGTTACTAAGTTGGTGCCACCGTTTGGGATTCAAATTGGAAACGGAGATATAATCCGATGTGGTCAAATATGCAAAAATCTCTCTGTGCAGGTGGATGATCTTAAGATCATTCAAGATTTTTACCCATTTTCCCTAGGTGGGGCTGATTTGGTGCTGGGAATCCAATGGCTTGCCACGTTAAATACGGTACAATCCAATTGGAAAGATATGTTCATGATATTTACCATAGATGGAAAACAATACAAGCTGCAGGGGGTCCCATCTGGACCTCAGAAATCCTCAAGCTTTCAGCACTTAGCCATTGAACCGGATACTACACCCCACATACCACCCTTGTTACAACCCATTATCAACCGTTATTCTACCGTCTTTAATGAACCACAAGACCTTCCACCTACCCGTTTCCATACTCACTTAATTCCGTTGATCCCACACTCAAAACCACCCAATATCCGACCCTACCGTTACCCTCATTCCCAGAAAAACGAAATTGAAAAACAAGTAGATCAACTTCTAGCAGCTGGATTTATCCAGCCCAGTTCAAGCCCATTCTCAAGTCCAGTGCTCTTGGTGAAGAAAAAAGATGACTCTTGGCGAATGTGCGTTGACTACCGGGCTCTCAACAAGATAACCATAGCTGACAAGTACCCCATACCCAACATTGATGAGCTTTTGGATGAACTACACGGAGCTACGGTTTTTTCTAAACTAGATTTACGATCAGGTTATTACCAGATCAGAGTAGCGGACCAAGATGTCTCCAAAACAGCTTTTTGTACTCATTCGGGGCACTATGAATTTAAGCATGTATCACATTTGGAACAAGCTTTGAAGTTGCTGCATGATAATTGCTTCTTCGCCAAGTTATCCAAGTGTTGTTTTGGGCAAACTAGAGTGGTTTTTCTAGGACGTGATTATTGCAGAAGGGGTTCAAGTGGAACAAGAGAAGATAGCTGCTGTTCAATCATGGCCTATCCCGACTAACGTCAAACAAGTACGTGGGTTCTTGGGTTTGACGGGCTATTATCGGCGTTTTGTGAGAAACTATGGCTTAATTGCACGTCCGCTCACTGTCCTCACCAAAAAGGACGGATTTTGTTGGTCTGATGAAGCTTTATCTGCATTTAATGCCCTGAAACAAGCCTTGATGTCTGCTCCTGTTCTCCAGTTACCGGATTTTTCCAAGATTTTTGTAGTAGAATGTGATGCGTCTTCTGATGGGGTTGGGGCCATTCTTTCTCAAGAAGAACACCCGGTTGCGTATTTTAGCAAAGGTTTTTCTCCTTCAAATCAGGTCAAATCTGCATATGATCGGGAACTATTAGCGCTGGTTCTTGCGGTGCAAAAATGGAATCATTATTTGTTGGGGCGTCATTTCCTTATTCGTACCGATCACTACACCTTGAAGTTTCTGCTAGAGCAACGTATCACTACTACTGAACAGCAGCGTTTATTAATTAAACTTATGCCCTATGATTTTTCTATTTGCCATCGAGCTGGGAAAGAAAATCGGGGCGCTGATGCTCTTTCGCGCAAACCACATTCAGGTGAGTTACTAGCTTTAACAGTGCCTCATTGTGTTGAAATTGCTGAGATCAAAGCGGGCCTCCGAATAGACCCTTATACGAATGGTATCATCCAGCAGCTGCAATCTGATCCATCCTCTGTTCTGGGTTTTAATCTTGTGGATCGGTTTCTATTCTATAAAAAACGGCTAGTAATCCCAGATTTACCTCAGCTCAAACTCAAGTTGTTGCAAGAAGCTCATAATACACCAGTTGGAGGTCATGGGGGGTTCTTAAAGACAATTAAACGCCTTTCAGCACAGTATTTCTGGCCAAAGATGAAGCAGGAAGTTCGGCTTTATGTGCAGCAATGTATGGTTTGTCAGCAACAAAAGTACCAAACTTTATCTCCTGCGGGGCTGATTCAGCCTCTTCCGATACCCACACAAATTTGGGAAGATATTTCAATGGACTTTATTGTGGGGTTACCCCCTTCTAACCGGGCTGACACAATCCTGGTTGTAGTCGAACGTTTGAGCAAGTATGCTCACTTCATATGTTTATCCCATCCTTTTACAGCTAAAGGCGTGGCATCAGTATTTTGTAAAGAGATAGTTCGCTTACATGGTTTCCCACGTTCCATCGTTTCTGATAGAGATGTGATTTTCCTCAGCAATTTCTGGCAGGAGCTGTTTCGATTGAGTAAAACCAATTTGCAACTAAGTACCAGCTACCACCCTCAAACGGATGGCCAAACGGAAGTGCTCAACCGCTCTCTCGAGGCCTACCTTCGTTGCTTTGCTCATGAACAGCCTACCAAATGGAGTTCATATCTTCCTTGGGCTGAGTTTTCTTATAACACCGGGTTTCACACTTCTTCTGGTACTACCCCATTCACTGTGGTTTATGGTAGAGACCCTCCTCCACTCATTCCATATGTCATGGGTGATACAAAAAATGAGGATTTGGAACAACAACTAATTAACAGAGATGACATGCTCAAGTTACTTCGCTCTAATCTTTCCAAAGCTCAAGACCGCATGCGTACACAAGTCAACTCTAAACGTCGGGAGCTGTCTTTCAACGTGGGTGATTATGTATTCTTGAAAATTCAACCTTACCGTCAGCGTAGCTTAGCCAAGCGAAGGTATGAGAAACTGTCTCCACGTTTCTTTGGCCATATCGTATCAAACGTGTGGTTGGTCCCGTTGCCTATGAGCTCGAATTGCCCCCGGAAGCAAAAATCCATCCCATTTTTCATGTCTCCATGTTAAAACCTGCTCATGGCTCTTTCTCTAAAGATCAGACTATTCCTTTGCCGATTACAAAAGATTGGGAGATCGATTTACAGCTGGATTCTATTATTACTCACCGTTGGGTTTCTGAAGCTAACCAACAGGTATTGGAGTTGTTAATTTCTTGGAAGCATCGACCTATTGAAGAAGCTACTTGGGAAACGTACGATTTGTTAGCTGACCAATTCCCTACATTCCGCCTTGAGGACAAGGCGTTTTACCGGGAGGGAAGTAATGATAGGATCCAGCACGTGTATTCCAGAAAGAAGAAACGGGCCAAACCATTTGGGCCTGATGTAGTGGGGCCAGAGCATTTTAATGCTATTTTTGGGCTATGGCTTGACCCACTCAGTCAACACAGCAATGAGATCGTGGAGTGGTGGGGAGCAGTTCACAACCAAGTTTCCAGGAGCAGTTAGCAATTGCAACTTAGATTAATAGCAGGCTTTGTTCTTTTATTTTGTTTTTGTTCAGAAATTTAGTTAACGTTTTGTTTGTATTGGAGATCTTGCCCTTCTCGAATTGGGCCTTTCAATTCCAGTGAAATTGTTGCCTGCTTATTTACCAACCACTCCACGATCTCATTGCTGTGTTGACTGAGTGGGTCAAGCCATAGCCCAAAAATAGCATTAAAATGCTCTGGCCCCACTACATCAGGCCCAAATGGTTTGGCCCGTTTCTTCTTTTTGGAATACACGTGCTGGATCCTATCATGGGGTCAGGATTTTGCCTACAAATTACACTAAATTTTATTTCCAAGGGGGGCACCCGCTCCCCTTGAACTATACCTAGGTCCACCCATGCTGTTAAACATTATGTATACATACATATTCATCCCCCGTATCACACTATCACGAATCATTTGAATCCATCTTTACACGTTAGACGATTAACAAAAAAATGTTTCTCTGATATATGTTTGTAGAACTGATTCTACAATATATATATATGTCAGGAATATATGAACGAACAAAAAAATTCTCCAACTATCTTCAATAGTGATTCTGGAGAATGATGCATGTATAAATGAAAGATATCATGATATCAGTTTCAGGCTACTGTTTCAAAACCAAGCTGGGCTCGGCTAGTAACATATCTTGTAGGATCGGGATCAGTTTGTTTGTCTGGTTGGCCTGAACGGAGGTTGACTCATTCTCGTTTGTACTTTGTACCTTCTAAGTTATTTTCATGCAAGAAAAGATGATTGATAATGATTCTAACAAAGACAAGAGGAAACTGGAAGTCGTCAATTAATTACCGAAATCTGATTTCATTAAAATCTACAGCCGGAAGCATTTAAGTAGGATGGATCAAACTACCCCAGGTGGCCTGCTTAGACTTATCAGATGTATTAATACCGGAACAGAAGGCCTGAATGCTTAAGCAAATGGCGTTTTATGAACTTGCCAACAACCCAGCCTTATAGATGTACAGGATTTGTTCGTAATCTGAGTTGGTAGTGCAGGATTTGTATGGTGATCAGAGATGCTGAGGCGGTTCAGTAGCTTACGAGGTAGCAGCATTCTTGGCGACAAATGAGGGATGGGGTTGGTGGCAAGTGAATGAAAAGAAGGGGTGGGAGTTTTTTGCTTTCTTTTTTATTAGTAAGGGTAAAATGGTCACTTTAGAAAAATTTAACAAAACTTTTAACATAGTTTGGTGGAAAAAATGCAGAATCCATAGCAAACTCTAAACGTACAGGATCATTAGGGTAATTATTCAGGACAAGAGATGCAATTTTCAATATAACTAAAGAACGGAAAGTGTGATTTTGTGATAGAACTATTCAGGATGTTGTATATGTTAAAAACAAACTTTGGACAACTTTCCACTCGCCTAACCCGTTAGTCCTCATTTCACAAAAAAACAAGAATCAATTACCTATCATGATACAGATAAAAAGAGAACTCATGATAGAACTTATTAAAACTTTTACAATGTATATGCAGTAAAAAAAAAAAAAAGACCTGCGGATTTCAAATTACAATGATGCTAAAACTCAAATGTATTATGAATTCAGTTATAGACCACTCACAAGCAATGTAATGATATCTTAAAAAAATCACATACATCATCTGATTTTTATGGTTGTATAAGCAAATTACGGATTTTGGTGGATGCATTTAATGGGAAATGCTTACACTGCAGCCATGGACATGATCTGGCGACCAAGACCCGGATCTTGTTGCAGAAGCTCCCTCAAGTTAGTTTCCACTTCCGTCAATTGTTTCTCAAGGTACTCTTTTGAAGTCCGTTTAAATATTAGCATCCTTATGTAAATATTTAACAAGAAAACAAATTATACACAAGTACCCATATCACGTGGGCAGTTCTTAGCTTCTTAATAATATGATACTCCCTCTGACCCAAGGTGGTTAAAGAAGCAAGGCGCACTGAAGGGGAACATATAAGCGCACTATATTTTAGTAAAAAGACATAAGAGAAGAGCATACCTGTAAAGAGACTAGAGCATTTCACTATCCTTGAGCTTCTTTTCTTGTTCATTCATTAAAAATGGTTTTGGCTCTAAGACGAATCTGGTCATAACATGTAAGAAAATATATAAGTTAGCGACAGGAAACAAATAGACAGAAAACTATATTGAGACAGTACATACAATTTCTTTTGCTCCAAACTTAGAAATTAAAGATATTTTAACAGGCTCATAGTATGAATTACTTTATATTACTATAAATAAAAAGCATTTTTTAATTGCTGATGAATTGAAATGATGTCTAAGAAAGTTCTCTGTTAAAGGTGGTTTAAGTACTTCAAAAATGAAAGTGCATAAAAGAAACAACTTTATCTTATTCAGGTTTGAACAAAAGCAAAATCATTGTACGTGGTTTATTCCTGAATGAAGTACTGTATATCAAGCGTGTAAAGGTATTCCAGTACTTACGTTCTTCCTGCATAACAAAATCGAATGAATGAATAGAATAAGAGAAAATCACGAAAGTAGCATATATACGCAAATCTAGACGCGATATGATGTCACGTATCACATTAGTTTAAGGCATTATTGATGGGGAAAAGCTTAACACGTGACTCTCAATCGAGTATCTCATGGCTAACTGAGTGATTTGTTTCTAAAATGGCTATATAGGTAAAACACACCTAAGACAATGATTGTTTTCATGATTTTCTCAAATAATAATATATTGACTGCATCATTCTGTAACACAACTTCAGATACAATATACATAGTTTCAGGATATGGAAACACACACACACACACAATTACATGATGTCATGAAAACTAAGCTTATTGTAGTTAAAATTTATGTACCTATAGATTTGTATGTGTTTGTGTCATCAGATAGCTGTTGCAGTTCCTCCAAGGTTAAATAAGCACGCTTCTTTTCATTTTCCTTGCTTCGCATCTGGTTGTGAACCTAAACGACAAAGGATCATTATACCAAAAATGTCTTCAATTCTACTGGACATACTTTGTTATAACAATAAAGCTAAAACACAGAAACAATACAGGCTGTCTATTTAAAGATTCATGAAACCAGATTCTTCAATCTAAACTTTCAACTTTGTTACCTATTATACAAAACCAGATTCTCAGATTTGATCTAAGGCGATTCGGGTAGAAAACGACTCTAAGGCGATTTGGGTAGAAAACGACTCTAAGGCATCGCCTCAGGGTGTTTGTTTGTACCTGCGCCTCATAGGGCTGAGGCGGTAACAAAAATTGCGCCTCAGGGGTTTTAGATGTTTATTTTTGATGTTTTAGTTTTTTGTGTCAGTTTCAAACATTCCATGTCTTTTTAATGTGTGTTTTTGATGAATCTGATGATGAAATTAGTTAGTATTTCATTTTTTATAAGATATATAACATATATATTTATTTTTTAATTACGACTTGGGCTTACGCCTCGTGAGGCGAAGGAAAAACGCCTCGAGGCACGTTTCCGTACATTTAAACCTTGGTATTCTAAGGCTATGGGATGCGGTTACCCCATACTCCAACTAAGCTTCACATCACCAACCCTTCCCCTCCATCCCATCAAGGGTGTGGTCCCCTTTTGAAGGGTTGGGGGAACCGATGCGGCGATGCCACATGGGCATTGCCGATGTGCTCACCGAACCCACACACTATGGGCTAATGATTTAATCTAAACTTTTAAAATCACATGTTAAAAGAACACATCTTTTTTCATATAAGAAAATAACCAATTTTCTGAGTATGTTACGCCTCTATGGTCACGCCAGAACAATCTCATGCATTAAGCCATATGATACACACGAATCATCGGTCGTGTATCAACCGTTACTTGTGTATCTACATTCACTCACTCACCTAAACAATAAACAATAAACAATAAACAAACAACAAACAATAATAATAATACGAATACATACGGGATGTATACTCGATATGATCACATCAGTCATTAACTCATTATCCCATCCCTATTGGCTACTGCTAACATCACAATGTATTTTATGTGATTCATAACTTAAATGTCAACAATAAACGAACATAATAAAGAAACCAAAAAGCACACAATTGACAATCAAACAATTACAAAATAATAATAATAATAATAATAATAATAATAATAATAATAATAATAATAATAATAATAACCTGTTTCAATTTAGCAGTTGTGTCAATCATGCGACCTTGAATCTCCACAAACGCCTAATAATAAACACAGAATCAAAATCTACGATTAATTGATTATTGATAAACGGGTCTGGTTTGACTTCAGAAAATTACGGATATCCCCTTGCGTTTTACACCAACTTGCAAAATCATCCCACACTATGATTCATTCATCTATTTATCTCAACTTTTTGTAAATTCATATAACTTTTATATACACTTTATTATATGTGGGGGAAAGATCCGGTACAAATAGTTTTTTTGGTAAGAACTGTGAGAATCAAAGGAGGGTATTTTTTTTTATTTTTTTTTCAAATTTTTTTTTTCCCATATTGTTAAACATGTATTATAATATTGAAAACTAAAAAAAAAAAAAAATTTGGTGTAGAGTAATTACGTGTAGAGTAATTACATAATTACTCTAGTGTAAACTAATGTATTTACCTTAATGACGTAATTACACTAAAAAAAAAATTTTAATTTTTTTTGTATTATTCATCTAGAAAGAATGTTTAAGCACATGGGAAAAAAATTCTAAAAAAATAAATAAATTTTTTTACCCCCTTTGATTCTCACAGTTCTTACCAAAAAACTATTTGTATTTGATCTTTACTCATTATATGTGTGTGTTATAAGATCGGTAATGTTATCATAGTTAATTTGAGTACATTATTGCTATACAAAAAAAGCGATGTTTTCCGAATGCTGACATTGTATTAAACGGTGCATCTTAGTAATTTAGTTAAATAGTGTGTTCCAACTAGTTACAACACATTTAAATCAATTAAACAACGTGTTCGAGTTGTTAAAATTAGATGTAAACAAGATGGATATAATGATACATCCAAACCATTACAATGATACGTCTGCAACCACTTGTAATTTAATGGATGCATATACAATTACCCTAAAACTTATGGCACTTCTTGAGTCGTGCGTATACAAAAATCATTTTGTAAATTATAACTGTTGTATTTTGTTTTCTTACACGATTTATAAGCCACATCAATTGAGTTGTAAAATCTGAGGGTTGTTATAGGAACTTAAATTGCCGCCACAACAATGGAAGTCTGAAGACGCAATGACTTAGTGAGGTTGTCTATCTCTCTAGTCTCTATACAACATATATGTAATTCTATACGTATACCAAAATAAATTAACAAAACCTCACTCTAGCTCGACCACAAATCAAAATGTAAACAAGTAGTTATTACTATTTCCTGATTGAGTACTACATCACATACATGGTCCGTATTTGACCACATCATATGCATATTCTAATAGGATAATTAAATAAAAATCTTAAAGAAGAAAATCAAATCCGTATCGGAACCTTAATATCACTTTAAATAACTGTTATTGAGATTGTCTATCTCTCATTAGTGTTTAGCAACGTTTGGTGAAGTTCAAGAAAAAGTACGGGTCTGTTTGACATGGGTAATGGAATGGATGAGGGAATGAAATGGACGGGGTAATGGAATCGATCATTACCATTCCATGTCTTGTTTGGTTGCCATGTGGGAATGAAACAAAACATTACTTTGTGTTGTTGGATATGCAGGAAAAAGACGAAGGAATAAAATTTGTGGTTAGTGGCGGTGGTGGGTGGTGGTCTTGTTTGGTTGTCATTCCCCCTTTCATTCTATCATATCAAACGCTACCTAATAGATAAACATATATAGCTTGGTTTGCTTTGATTCCAGTCAAAATCAGTTTCCTTATCATAGACTTACAGTGTAAATAGTTTATATATAGAGTATAGATAGGGTTGGTATTTCAAGACTTTTGCCTATAACTCTGTATCTAAAAGTGTATTTTTAACATGAGAAACTATTACAGTAAATCTTACGGGAACTCCTCAATACCCGTACTAACTAACATGATCAAGTAAATCGAACTATCGAAGCTTGGCTTCAAGAGGTTATGGCAAGAAACCAGCAGAAACAAGATTCGAACTTGAGATCTCTGCTAAAATGTACCTACAAGTGTTTAAGGGGTCTTACTTGGATTAAGTCACAAGACTACCGGAATCGATGATTCGATGAGGTGCATCTTATAAATACGTTGTGACCTACTTATGAAATTTTGTTATGTATGCCTTCCTTTCAACACGCTTATAAGATAAAAAAAAAACTTCTCGTTGTCTGAAATGGCTTTTCGCTTTCGTCTCAATAGATTCCATCATAACTTTAACCTAATGAATTTTCAAAGTTCAACATTGATTCATATGTTAGAGAAGTCTCTTTGATGATTCAAAAAAACTTTTGTTAATGACCATGAATGATGTAACTCTAGAACAATGAGTTGAAGAGATGTAATGTAAAACCAATTCTATATTGTCCATGAGATTGAAATAATGCTTTTGTTAATGACAATCGTTTTCTCCAAATTAATGAGGTGTGAAACCAATTCAATAGTATCGGCAAACAAGTCATGTGGCCAGCTTTTCCCAAACCGAACACCATTAAAAAATTTCATCTTAAGGTATAAAATATTGTGTTTGCAATATATCGTTATTACTTAGTCAAATATTATTTATTCTTTTTTAAATAAAAAGCTTTATTTAGGATTCTTGTTTTATGAAAATACATAGACCCAGTATTCAATAATCAAACAGGTACTCTCATTGTAATATCCGGCTACACATGCCTACTGATATTGTCCGATTTCTCTGCAAGGAGTTTTCTATTTATTGCTCGAGTGGAGACTTACAAGAGATCATCCATCATTAGACTATCCTACTGAACATGCTTAACTGTGGAAATATTTCATTTACAACTAATGCACATAAATGCCTTGACGTATTTGTGGTCGGTCATTCCTTAGTCTCATAATCTTTTGTACTAGCATCTGATGTGGGCTTTACATAGGGTGTGATGTTATATCTTTCTATTTGTTAAATGGAAATATTTAAAAAAATTAATATAGTAAACTTATTAAGATTACTTATTATTTGGCAACAATTATAGTGTTCCAAATATAGATAGAACAATAAATATTTAACGGGTTGAGTTTACTAGAGAAAATATCTCTAAGTAGAGAACATGAAAACCATATAATCAATTGTACACCATGGGTTAAATTATGCTACAAAATGTAAAATTAATGAAAAGGGTGAAAATGATAAAAAAACACAATGTATCATAAAATATAACACAATGTTGCAAATATAACATAATGCTGAGGAACAAAGACACAATTAAACACAAAATAAGACACAATGACGAAAATAAAGAAAATACACAACGCCTGATAAAAAGTAACAAAAATTCCAAAATCCACAAACTAAGGTTCCAAAAGCGAAAACCTAAAATCTAAGATCGTTGAGTTCTATGAGATGGTTTTAATGCCGCGAGAATGAGCTCAATCGGAGTGAGTTTGATACCCTTCCTACGACTTCACATTTTTAGGAGAGACTACGTATGTAATCATAACAGTGTACATCATATCTACCACAGGTATAACATATATTAAATATTTAAATGTGTATTCGATTTTCACTACCTAGAGCAATGACAATAGTAAAATAAGGCTTAGGTCGTTTAGAGAGTTCAACCCGTTAACAAACTTTTATAAAATTGTCAAGGAAATTGATTTTTCAGTTGTTGAACGTTAACAAACTTTTGAAAACATACCATGCTTTGTTCATTATTTCATAAAGGTGAGAAGTCACAACACCGTCCAAACTCTACACACTAAATGCCGTAATTGTTTCATATTTATTTCGATACCGATCTTGTTTTCTTTCTCCTAAACCTTGAAATTAAAAAAAGGAACCAAAACCCATAACAACCAATCTCTCTGTTTTTTTTTTCTAGCAATTAGAATTCTTGAAAAAAACTAAACACTCTTTCTTCCAACCATTCATTGATAATTTTTTCATTAAAATCAACAAGTTTTACAAGCGAGCTGCGGGTAAACGGGCTACAAGTTGCGCAACCACCCCATATTAGGAAACCGAAGATTTGATGAAAAAAGATAAAATATTGTTTTGAAAATATTGAGACAGGATGAAATGGAGTTACAAAGAGTTTCAGTTTATAGTGTATTTGTGACAGTAGTTCATTAACAATGTGATATGGGTGCTTGTTTCAGTTCTGGTCTTGATCACCAACTTTCTTTTCACTCCGAGCCAGGTATTTTTATTCGGTTTCATGTCAATTTTTTTTGTTATTTTGTATGAATTTACTGTATAATATAAATTCATGATATATGCATTATTATAGTGTTGATCAAGCTCCAATCAGCTCATTTATTATTATTTTTTAACTTTAGACAGAAAATAATTTAAAAAAAACATAATAAATCATATATATAACAGATAATAATATTTTTAACATACACATATGCATAATTTATAATTTATATAGTTAATTATATAGATAGTCCTTGTGGTTTACCAAAAGTACCATTTTTGGGTACTAAGGTTTTTTTTTTTTTTGTAACGGGTTAAGGTTCCATGGTTTGAATTTGTAAAACTCCGGTATTAAGGCTAACGAGCGTTAAAATTTATGGTAAGTTTAATAAAATCACAAATATGCCATTTTATAACTAGATGACCATTTATGTAATAAGTCGTTTTGACTGCAGGGAGCATTTGTGTAAATTCTTAAAAAGATATTAATTTTGAGCTTTAATTTAAACGAGCCTAACAAGTGAGCCAAAGGGCCGAACTTACCTTGGTTTGGGCTCCGCTCGTTTACATGCAAGCCAAATTCTAAAAGTTTTTTTTAGCAAGCTACGAGCTTTTTAAACAACCCTTACTAGAAGTGTTGATTTATGTTTGTTTCTACGTGGAAACAAGAACTCGGGAATTCAAAAAACATGTTTCTATTAATGTTCCAGCTTGAAACTTTTGTCATCTTACATTTTGATCATCAGTTATTTGCAGGGGCGGACCTAGTGTATAACTAGGTGCCGCGTCCGTTGCTTGCTCAACTTCGCGCGCGCGTAGTGAAAAATTATTGAAAAATTTGTTTTTTTTTTTTACAAAATTTGGAAAACGTTGGTACTAAAATGAAGAAAATGAAAAACGTTACTACTGAAATTTATTTCTAGATCCGCCGCTGGTTATTTGCCTTAGATGCAGAAAACAAATGCGAAAACTATGATAATATTTGCATTTATTAGGACTGTAGTTACTGACTGAAAACTGAAAATTGCAGATGAAAACCAAGCATCAGCTACTGAAGACACGATCAAGATTCCATCAGAGGCGAGTGTCAATGAGTCACTTAATCCAGAAAGTCCTAGCAGTGTAGTGGTGATCAGCAACAACGTTACAGATCTTAGACAGAATCCTGGATATAACAATCTTGATAGTTTTACATATGATGAGATGCGAATGGCCACGCTATTATTTAGGAAAACTCAAATTTTAGGTGAGGGTGGGTTCGGGGTTGTTTATAAAGGAACGATAGATGAAAGTGTAAGAGATGGTTATACTAGAACCGAAGTTGCTATTAAGCAGCTTAATCAAAAAGGAATGCAAGGTGATAAGGAATGGCTGGTATGTCTAATTTACAAAATTTCGCAAAATTACCTGTTTCGAGTACTAGGGGTGGCAATTATGACCCGTTCTTCAGGAAATGGGTTGACTTGGGCAAAAAAAATAATAAAAATAAAAAGTTGCATACAGGTTCATTTGATTCAACTCAAATTATACAACGGGTCATTTTGGGTTCATTTAAATTATATGTCACTCTTATAAAACTTACTAACTTAAAAGCGGGTCTAAATGGGTCAACACCACACCACCACTCCTGTTAAATCATGCAAGTTTTCCAAGTCAATTGGGATCATAAATACATTAATGTAAAGTTGGCGTTGTGCTAACTAATTTTAGAGTACTTGTGCATCTCTATATTTGAACTTTTCTTTGTTGAAAATAACCTGAGATAGAGTAAATAAAGAATGTTAATTAGGTGGTAAAATTTTGTTTCTGCTCTACAGACTGAAATCAATTATTTAGCTCGTCTGCGACACCCGAATCTTGTGAAGCTTATTGGATATTGTTGCGAGGGGAATCACCGCCTTTTGGTTTATGAATATATGGCTGCTGGGAGCCTAGAAGATCTCCTGTTTATCGGTGAGTAACTAAACTATCATAAAGCTTTCAGTAAGTCAAGCGGGTTGGGTCGACCCGAAAACAACAGTTTTTGTCCCAAGTTTTTATATTATTTTGTTAATATTTAGTGTCAGATATCATTTGAATAACAATTGTTAGCTCCCTCAATAAAATGATTTATGAAGTTTTATTTTTATGCATTAAAATACACTTGGGAGACTTTCAACTTGACGGTTTATAAGTAAATAAGTCAAAATTACCACCTCTAGTGTGGACCGACTCATGTTTGTGCAAGCTAATGATTTTTGTATCTCATTCTATTGGTTTTACGTTGGAAAAGATATCGAAAAAGGATCAAGACATCCATTGTCTTGGGCGAGAAGAATGAAGATTGCTTTGGATGCGGCAAAAGGACTTGCTTTTCTACATAATGCTGAAACGCCTGTTATTTTTCGGGATTTCAAGTCATCAAATATCTTGTTAGACGCAGTTAGTCACTAACGCTTGTTTCACTTAATATATTATGGTTCTTGTGTTAAAAAAAAGTTATAAACGAATTGTTTTAAAAATGAAAATAAACTTGTAGGATTATAATGCAAAGCTCTCTGATTTTGGGATTGCAAAGGATGGTCCACTGGGAATTAAGACGCATGTAACAACCCGAGTTATTGGTACACAGGGATATACAGCACCTGAGTATGCGCAGTCCGGTGAGTAGTTTTATTGTCTTACTAACACTCATAACCATCTCCGGAGCTACGGCTCCAGATCATCCATTGAAATAGGATTAACATTTTTCCATTGAATTGTCTTTGGTTTGAATTTGTGTGAAGTTTGACTTTGCAAAGTCAATTATGTAGTAATTACTTTTGAACATTGATGACATTGGCAGGACACTTGAGAGCTAGTTGTGATCTATATGCGTTTGGGGTGGTGCTTCATGAGTTGATGATGGGGAAGCCAGCCATTGACAAAGGCCGATCTCGCGGTATGGAATCCCTGGTTGAGTGGGCTAAACCGCACTTGTCTAAAAAACAGGGAGTTTTAGGACTTATTGATCCTAGAATTGATCATGATTATAAATCTAAAGACGTCTTTAAGGTTGCCAATCTGGCTGAACGATGTGTCCATGTAAGCCCTGTGATGAGGCCCCATATGAACGAGATCCTTGAGACACTTGAATCTGTTCAGATGGATGAGGCATCTTTTCAAAGTGAGTTAGGGAGTGTGACCAACCCGAGTCCTAAAAAACGTAGAAAATCAAGACAAAGGTGATGGTGAAAATGAGGCTTTCAAAAGAGAGATTAATATGTAAGTTTTTACTTTGTAGAAATGAACCATGTATTAAATATGTTATGACTAAAACTTGTTGTATATGTTCTGTGTTTCTTGTTTCAAAGGTTCTTTGACGCACAATGTATACAGATTGTACTCGCATTTAAGATTCTTATATCATATATATAAATAAGAACCAGCCTGACCCGCCCAGTTTTGCCATCTCTACATGAAATTTATACTACAAAGGTCTGACTAAGTTACCTGCTGCAGCCAAGGCATTGAACTTGTGATTTGCAGTTCAGACAAAAACGAAGCTGAAATGCTAAGAATATCGCTTGCGGTTCTATTTGTTAAACTTTCCATAATAGGCCTTATTTTTGTTGAGATTTCCCTGTTTTGCCTACATACGACTTGGATTTGTGATGAACATGTTTGTTTGGGTATGCAGGGACTCACGAACATAGAACAGAGGGTGGGAAACTTTTGTGAAACACGCACAAAATATATTATTATCCACACAATCAAATGTTTACAATACATTGGTATTTATACCCTTTGGTTGACAGTTATTTAACCAACTATTGAACCGACACATAACTAATATTAACCGACATAACTATTACTAAACATACAGTTATTGACTTTCTAAAAGTCACAGTTTGACTTTTAGTTTTGACTACTAGACTTATTGATTAAATCTTTCTAACAATTTTATCAACAAGATCAACTAAAATCATTTCATCACCAGAAATAACAAATACCTGATAAATTCATTAAGTAATCAAGTAAATTAAGACTAAATGGACCGACTTAGTAATTTAGTAATAAGCAGCGTCACCAGGAAAATGCCACATAAGCATCAAACCGGTCATCAGGTGATCAGATTACCATATTAGCTCATTTCAACAAGCATAATTCCAAAGTTGGAACATTACTGTGTAATGAGTATGATTAACAAAATGGACAACCAACCAGAGTACCTTGCTATTATGATACTAGACCAAAACAGGAGGTGGCAGATTTGATCGAGTGTTCGAGGCTGATGGCGGATATAGAGCTGAATGATGGGGCGGATACATGGATGTGGAACGCGAATTTGGTGCAGAATTTGTCAGTGCAGGATTCTAAACAGTGGGTAGAAGGATCGCTAACAATGGAGGCTGACTTTGAAGCGATTTGGGTAAGATGGATTCCAGCCAAGTGCAATTTATTTTTTTGGAGAGCTGTTCTTAATCGGGTTCCGACGGTAGAAGCTCTTCGGCGCAGAAATATAATAGTGGAATCTGCGGGTTGTGTTTTATGTGATGGGCTGGTAGAATCGTTAGATCATATCGTTGCGGAATGTTGGTTTTCTAATGGTGTGTGGAGTGCTATTGCTAGGTGGTGTAACATTCCCCCGATTTACTTGTTTTCGGCTCGGGATATTCTTGCCATTGCGGATCATTCGCGTTTGTCCCATCCAAAGAAAGAAGTTCTTCGTGGCATATTGGTGATCACTTTATGGAGAATATGGAAGGCTAGGAACGAGAAAGTTTTTATGAAGAAGAACGCGTTAGTTACTCAAATCATCGCGGATGTGAAGGCTCTTAGTTTTTTATGGTTTACTAGTAGACGTAAGGGTAACGATGTTAATTGGGAGGGTTGGCGAACGTTTAATTTTGATGTTATGTAAGTGATTGTAGTGTGTGGCTATCTCTGCCTTGGAGATAGGCCGGTGTTTTAATGAAAGTTGCCTTTCAAAAAAAAAAAAATCAAATATGTATAAAAACTGTAAAATAATAATAGTAATAATCTAAATTTGTATTATTCCTATCATGTAAGCACAATAGAACAATGATTCAATAAACAAGCTGTAGGAATAAAACAAATGATCACAAATTAGAGAACTTTTCATAATAGCACATAAAATAAAACACAAATTCATATTATAAATGGCTACAAATTATATACATTAAAACCCTAATCAAGAAACATATGAAATGCCCTGTTTTTTTTTTCCTTTAGATTTTCCCCAAATCAGAAATAATTTTTTAACCAAATGCAAATAAGGGTAACTTATTTAAAGGAGTAAAATTTGATACCCATATTCTTTGGCATTTCTTACCATTTTGCCCCTCAACTAGTTTATGAGTTCAAATAAGTTTTTGTTAGACAATCGATATCAGAAAACAATGAATTGGAACCAAAACTCGTTATTGTATTATTGAATTGTAATACCTAGGTTTACATAAGGTCCTCTTTATATAAGCCTAACAATCCTTGTTGAACAAGGAATTACAATCATTATCTAAAGAACAATATCTATCTACAATAAACCTATTTGATTCCTTCTAGGATGACAAAACTATCTCAAAACACCCTTATCCCTTTTATTAGGTCGGCTCCTTTTTAACCGAGTCCTACAAGATTACGTCTTCAATCACCCTCCTAATCTTGTAAGTCCAACGAGTCCTTTCATCTCGTTAAACTTGAGCCTTGGTAACGCCTTTGTGAGAATATCTGCCCTTTGTAAACTCCCACTTACATGCTCCACTTTAATTTGGCCTCTCTCGACACATTCACGTATGAAATGGTATCTCGTGTGAATATGCATACTCTTCTTGTGAAAAACCGGGTTCTTCATTAGAGCAATAGCCGATGAGTTATCCACTTTGAGAGTTATTATCTTTTCCTCACCACCAATCATCTCTGCCAGAAGACTTCTTAACCATAATGCTTGACACGCGGCTGATGTTGCTGCCATAAACTCTGCTTCACATGAGGATAATGCGACCGTGTTTTGTTTTTGAGAACTCCACACAATTGGTGCATCATCATAGTAGAATACCGTTCCGGTAGTGCTTCGCCCATCAACAACGTCTACCGCATAACTACTATCACTAAATCCGAACAATACCTTGCTTCCGCATCTCGGATACATTATTCCAAGATCAAGGCTTCCTTTCAAATATCTTACAATTTGCTTCACAGCTCGTGCATGATTTTGAGTCGGATTTTGCATGAAGCGACTAACATAGCCTACCGAATAACTCAAATCCGGTCGAGTGTGTGTCAAATACCGAAGGCATCCAATCATCTTCCTGTATTCTGTTGGGTTCGATTCTGGACTGTCATCTTTCTTCGACAGCTTCAGCCCGGGATCCATTGGGAATTGAGTCGCGTTACAATCCCACATCCCAACTTGTTTTAGAATCTTTGTAGCATATGCTGTTTGCTTAATCGAAATACCCTGGGAACTTTGCTTCACTTCTATCCCAAGATAATAATGAAGAAGTCCAAGATCACTCATTTCAAATTGTAACTTCATTTGATCCTTGAACCTGTTAATATCTTCAACATTCGATCCAGTAATGATTAAGTCATCAACATATGTCCCAACAATCAGCAGCCTTTGTTCCGTTCCTTTTCTATACACGGCATGTTCACATTTGCATCTCGTGAAACCAAGTTTGATCAGCGCCTCATCAAGTCTTGAATTCCAAGCTCTTGGAGCCTGACGCAATCCGTACAAGGCCTTAAACAACCGGTATACATGATGTTCACGACCTGTCTTCACGTATCCTTCGGGTTGCAACACGTAAACTTCCTCTTTTAGCTTACCGTGTAGAAACGCTGATTTAACATCAAGGTGGTGTATCTCCCATCCATAACTAGCTGCAAGTGCAATTATAAGACGTACCGTTTCGATCCTAGCAACCGGTGCGAAAACATCTTCAACATCGACTCCAATTTGTTGCACATATCCTTTTGCGACTAGTCGAGCTTTATGCTTCGTAATTGCTCCGCTTGCGTCCTTTTTTACTTTGAAAACCCATTTAACTCCAATAGGTTTTATGTTTGATGGTGGCTCGACCAACTTCCATGTTTTGTTCCTTTCGATTGAAGCTATCTCACTGTTCATTGCAGCCTGCCATTCCTTCTCTTTGACGGCATCTTCATAACAGTTAGGTTCATCATCAATGGACAACATCAGGTTTTGACTTGATTCGGCTGTTTGATGAGTCAAGCTGGTACCGTTTCAACATGATAGTCACCAAATCTTTGAGGAAAGCTGGATGTTCGAGTGGAACGTCGTAGATTCGAAGTACCAGCTTCCGCTTCAAGCTCATGACCTGATTCAGCTTCGTGTTCACCGACTTCATCTTCATGATTTCCTTCTTCATTCGAAGCCGAATGATTAGCATCCAAAGCATCCGCATCCAAAGCATCCGATTGATTTTCTTCTGTAACTAGTGGTATGTTATCAACAATAAATTCCTTCCATTCGGGTTTGTTGATTGCAAATCCTGACAGAAAGATGCTCCAATCATACTTCTCTAACTCATCAAACTTCACGTCGCCTTCCCGTATTGCATGAACCCGATTTTTGATCGGATCATACATGCGATATAACACTCCTTCGGGCCCTTCTACACCCAGGTACACCATCATAGCACTCCTGTCATCCAATTTTCGCTGACCCGGTGCAAGTATTTTTGAATAACCAATGCACCCGAAGACTTTCAAGAACGATAAGTTTGGCTTTCTCCCCTTGATCTTTTCGTATGGAGTCGAGTTCCTTAGCGCTTTTGAGGGTGAGCGATTTAATAAATAAACCGCGTGTTGTACGGCTTCTCCCCAAAGATTCTGTGGCATCTCTTTAGCTTTTAGAATGCTTCGAGTTGTTCCGAGCACCGTGCGGTTTCTCCTTTCTACCACACCGTTCTGCTGAGGGGTGTATGGAGCCGTGAGTTGACGAATTATTCCTCGGTCCTTGCAATAATCCCCCAAGACGTGCGAGATAAATTCACCACCGTTGTCTGTCCTTAAACTCTTTACCTTCTTTCCGACTTGATTCTCGACTTGCTTGATAAATTCTATCATTATTTTCGGCACTTGATCTTTCGTCTTTATTAGAAACGCCCACATGAACCGACTATAATCATCGACAATTAGTAGGATATATTGATTCCCACTAGGTGTCTTTGGTGTAATCGGTCCACAAACATCGGCATACAATAATTCCAATGCTCTTTCGGCTCTGTACGTAGCTTCCTTTCTAAACGCACCCCTTGCTTGTTTCCCATACATACAAGAGTCACAAACTTGTGATGGATTAGCCACTGAAGGTAGTCCAATCGCGAGTTTGGATAAATTTCTAATTGCATCAAAGTTCAAGTGGCCTAGGCGAGCATGCCAGAGCCATGACTCGTCTTGTAATCTAGCCTGTAAACACACTGGAAAGACAACTTGTAGGTTAATTTTATAAACTCTATTAGGTGACCGAGGTACCTTCATTAGGAGCTTTCCGTTCGGTTCACTTATCCATAGAATCCCGCGTTCGATGGTGATCTTGCAACCGGCCTCGTCTAGCTGACCGATACTTATTATATTGCTTTTCAGCGAAGGAATGTAATAAACTTCGTCAAGTATCCTTTGTTTACCCGACTTTCCTTCAAGCACAATCGTCCCTCTTCCTTCAATCTTCACATACGAGTTATCTCCAAATCTTACCCTTCCTTTGACTCGTTGATCCAACTTGGAGAACCATCGCTTGTTTCCCGTCATGTGAGTACTGGCTCCATTGTCAAGGAACCAAGTGTTTTTAGGGCTGGAACTCTCGGTATAGACCCGAGGGTCTACGTTTTTCTCATTCAGAAAGATAACTTTCTGATTGCAAGCTTCTTTGTCTTGTTCAACCTCCTCACACGTTTGCATAAAGAGCACAGGTCCTTCGTCTTGAACAAGATTAGCTTCCTCGTCCTTCTTTCGCGTGGGACAGTCCGAAGAGAAGTGCCCCAACTCGTCACATCGGAAGCACTTGAGCTTTGAGCGATCCTTTGCAGCCCAATCCTTTCCTTTTCTGCGACCCGTTCCACCTCGACCACGTCCATTATTCCTTCCGCTTTGATCAGATGTTCCTTTGCCGCGACCGAAGGCCTTCTTTCCTTTCTTCTTCGCCTCCCATTCTTCATAAGACAATAGAAGTTTTTCTTCTTTAGCTTCCTTGTTTTGCAGCACTTGTTGATCGAGGTTTATACGTTCCTCGTAAGCGGTAAGTCGTCCAACAACATCGTCGAACCCTATTGTTTTTAGATCAACAACCTGCTCGATGGCGGCTACCATCTGAATATACTTGCTTGGCAGCCCGTGTAAGAACTTCTTCACAAGCTTTTGCTCTTCGATTATGGTCCCGAGGGATGCCGACTTTGATGCTATACCCGAAATCTTCCCTGCGAATTCGGTAACAGAACTCGATTCCTTCATCTTCAAGCTCTCAAACTCCGACATCAAAGTTTGCAATCTTGCCTCTAAGACTCTCTCAACACCTCGGTGCCGAGCCTTCACAGCATCCCACATCGCCTTCGCCGTATCACAGTTCCCAATCTGAAGGACAAGTTCCTCTGGTAATGCTTGAAAGAGCAGAGCCGTTGCTATATGATTCTTGTGGATATCGGTGGTCGATCCCGGTTCGATTACTTCCCATACCTTATGAACATTAAAAATCGCCTTCATCTTCATAGCCCATACGGCATAGTTCGTGCTTGTGAGGATCGGACAGGCCAAACTTGGTATGTGATCCTTTACTACCAAGTTCGGTGTGGTCGTTCGGTTTGTTTCAGAATCCCCCATTGTTTCTTTGACTCCTTCGTAAGCTTTAACAAAAAGATCCTTTTCTTGTTTGACTTCTGTTGGAATCAAGAACCCGTCGCAAATTTTTGATCAGTTCGCTTTTGACCAGAAATTGCCGGACTCAAAGATACCGATGATGTTCTTCCTTCTTTTGATCAACCCTCAAGCTCTGATACCAATTGTTAGACAATCGATATCAGAAAACAATGAATTGGAACCAAAACTCGTTATTGTATTATTGAATTGTAATACCTAGGTTTACATAAGGTCCTCTTTATATAAGCCTAACAATCCTTGTTGAACAAGGAATTACAATCATTATCTAAAGAACAATATCTATCTACAATAAACCTATTTGATTCCTTCTAGGATGACAAAACTATCTCAAAACACCCTTATCCCTTTTATTAGGTCGGCTCCTTTTTAACCGAGTCCTACAAGATTACGTCTTCAGTTTTTGTTGTGTTTTTAAATAAAAAATCGAATGTTATGCAAAATTTTTGATTTGATCGTTAAATGCAAACCTAATGTATTTATAAATACAATCAGCCAAGCAATGCAGTTTGCAATGATATTTAATGATGAGCAGCATTGATCAATGATAGTACAATGTACGCCTATATTGATTATTGATGATCAACTAGGGTCAATGATGGTCAATAAGTAATGAGTTCGATAATTCATTATTTGTAATATGTTTTGTTATGTAAGTTAACAAATACTACTTTTCGTGCTGGTATGTTTTCAAAATGTGTATCTTTTTTATAAAATAATCGAAGGTATGTCGATTTTATTTAGAATGTTATCGGAATTGAATTTGCTTGCAGGAACTTTGATACATTACATTTGTCTTATGTTTTATCATGTTGAGCTCCCCTTTTGCATTCATATTCTATAATTTGTGAGAATGTTGTAATGGCTTGGATCGAAATATTTATAAGGTAAAATTCTATGAATTTGTTAAAACTTTTGGTTTGATTTGTTTTTGCAGATATGTAGGCAATTTTTTTATACATAATTTGTGTTTGAATATTTATTTTTGATTTTATAAATTTTGTAAGAATTTCAACGACTTATTTTGACCGAGAACTGGTTGCATTTTTTTCCTTAAAAATGATATGTGAGTCGTCGGTGATTTGTTGCTATATACGTTGGTAAATTCAATTCGCCACAATTGCAAGTTTTCTATTAGATCTTCACTGCAGTAGTGCTGATGGGGTATTTTTCTAGTAGTGCTGATGGTTAGTAACTTTACAAAACCGTTTTTCCATAACGAAAAGTGCTTTGTTTTTATAGTGAAAATTGTCTTCATTTATTAGGCAATTACCTTCAAGGTCATGAGACTTTCACAATGGGTATTAGGTCTAGCTCTTCATCTACAAGGAGGTAGTTATTAAAAAGGTGCACATCAAAATATAGCTCTTATGCATATACCATTACAAATGACATAAATGTTGATGAAGCTCACACTTATGTGTCCCAATTTACTAGTTGGTTTATTAGTTTATTTAATTAACATCTTTAAGGTATTATCAACCTAACATGTTAGGTTGTGTATGGATTGAATCTTAATACTCGATCACACACATGATAGAAAGGCATAAATGCATAACTTGGTCATTAGTGATCAATCATTTATGTACATGAAGAAAATAGCATATTTTGAGTAGTATATATACAATGCATATACATTAATATACATTAGTTCAAAGAGATATACTTATTTACACAATACACACAAAGAAAAAAAAGGAAGGCATATTAATGCATATCAAGTAGTGCATTTCATCCCAACTACACGATTAAGGTATTCACCAAGAGCCCATATCGGAAATATGTTTCTGTAAGATGAATAACTTATCATACAGGTCTTGTTAAACACCCCTATTATTTCCTGAAAAAAAAGTAGATTCTAAAAGCCAGGATAAACAATAACATATGTCACAAAAGTTTATAAACATTAAACAAGATTAATGACTCACTTGTATACACATGCCATCATATAAATATCTATGTATTGAAGTTAATTACCTGCTGAGGAAAATCTCCATTTTCCATTTGGTGATCAATGAGTACTTTTGCAGCAACATCAAGAGGCCTTCGATCTCTTTTAGCCTAATGATAACCATGAATTGAAATCTATGCGTAAGTTCGAAGCATAATAAATTAACCATGAATCTTATTTGAAATATAACCACCTGTTGGGCTTCAATGAGAGCTAGCAAAGCCCATGAAGTGTTTGTGACATGGGATTTGTTCCCAGGGATATTTGTGTACATCTTTTGGGTGCAAGATGTGTAGCTCTCTCCCCAACCACCAGAAGGAAGCTGCTTTGAGAGTAAGAAAGCACATGCCTTTCTAATGTGATGGCTACTTTCGTATGTCTTACCTGCTGCAACCAGTCCTTTTATTCCAAACCATGTTCCGTAAGTGTAGCAAACTCCCCATGATCCATACCTATTGCCACAAACAACTTCTTATTAACTTGTATATGGTATAAATGTAAAAAGTGTAGGCAGGAAACACTACACACTTAACAAAAAGTTAGGAGTAATTTTCAGCTTCTAGGTGGTTTGGAGAATGGCTAAGTGTTTCTAGGCGTTTTTTAAACTACTTGTACGAATAGGCATTGTAGCAAACTCGATCATGCAAAAGCTGACATAATTTTGGAGTTTGTTAAATGAGCGAACTCCTCCCGCCTTCTCCGAGATTCCATGCAGAGCAAGTTTTCCTTCTCACAAGACTCTTGAGTTTGCTTACCACGCCAACAAAATTTGATTCCAATGTCAACTTTTGCATTAGTTAAAAAACCACCTAGTTGTATAAACACTTTTAGATAAGCCTAGAAACACTTGGCCAGTCTCCAAACCACCTAGAAATCCAAAAAGTTAGAAGGTGGATTTCAAAATTTTCACTTTGAGTGTGAAAATGTCCACAAAAGTATGTACATGTAACTAATATGTTGTAGTGAGAAACCAAAAGATTGAAGACTAACCATGACCCATCAGGCTGTTGCATCTTCTCAATAAATGTTGTGGCTTTATTGATGCATGATTCGATTTCCGCCCTTTGGTAGCCAGGATATAGTTTCATGAACAATGTTAGGCCTTGCACCACCGCAGACGTACACTCCACATACCTATACAGATATCTTTTAGATAAAGATCGAATACATATACATATACATATACATATACATATACATATACATATAGATATACATATACATATACATATACATATACATATACATATACATATACATATACATATACATATACATATACATATACATATACATATACATATACATATACATATACATATACATATACATATACATATACATATATGTGTGTCTGTGTGTGGCGTGTTTGTGTGTATGAAAATTCTATGTATTGAGACATGAAGCACAGGAGCCAGGCAGCATACGGGTAATCAAGTATGATGTCTCCAAAATTTTCAGCTGGATTTAGCACCTAAATACACAGATATACTCATATGCTCACTTTTTGAAAGCCCAAATTGTATACAAAAACACGAGTTATACATTTTTTGTACATACAAACCTCTAACCATGGGTAGGACCTCATAAGCTCATAAGAAGAATATCCTCCATTTCTATTCTGCATGCATGAAGTAAGTTGTGTTTGGTAAAAATGCTAAACATGAAAGTAAGTTGCAAATTTAATTAATTTTCAAAGTACTCGCTATAATCTATAAAATTGCTACACGTATACATTAAATAAGATTTACAAGTAGTCAAGCAATGAAGTCAAGTTGATCAAATTTTTAACGAATTAAAATTGTTTTGATATTGGTCTTTTTGATACCTGAAGTGATAGAAGCGAATGAACCGCATCATACAGACATTGCGATGCTATTGCTTCTCCAACCAGGTCATATGGCATTTGAGATAGCATCAACACCACCTACAATCAAGTAAAATCGCCATCATCATCAACATAATTTCATTAACCGCAGTGGCGAAGCTTGACCCGAAGGTTCGGGGGGTCGGAAGTCACCGGGGGTTCGGAAGTCACTAGTTTCGGGGGGTCGAAAACCAATTTTGGGGGGTCGAAAACCAGTTTCGGGGGGTCGAAACCCTATATTTTCAAAATTTTCTATACGGCTGCTATATAATCGGAACTTCTGCGCGAAAATCCGGGGGTCGGCCGCTCCTCCCCGCCCCAACAAAGCTGCGCCAGTGATTAACCGTCATCACCAAGATGAAATATAACTTGTTATATATTGAAGGATGAAAAACATACCTTCAAAGCTTCTGCAGTGCAATCAGGTACATGCCAACCCTTATCCTGAGTAGAAAATGGCCACCCTCCGCCTGTTATGTGTCGGTACCATGACTGAACATTACCTGAACTATTTTCTCTGATCTTCACACAAACAAGGATACAATGGGTCACCACTTAACTATGCTCAAGTACAAAATAAAATAAATTTGAAAATAAAATAAATTTGAAGTAAAACTTAGATACCTGTGAATTCTTAATGAAGTTGTGTGCTTTTTGAAGCATTGAACCATATTCATCTTCCAGATTAGTTGCTAATATTGCCTGAACCGCAAAAGCAACATCCCACAATTGTGATCCGTTGTATCCCTGAGATCTCATGAATGAAGATATAGTTAATGGTGCAAATATTTGGTTGCGTTTTTACAAAGAATAATAACTTAAAAAGGGACTTAAAAATAACCTGCATCTTCATGCCATCTTCAGCTATCCAGAGATAGTCTTTTATTCTAGACATGTGTAATTTATTTACAGGTGATTCTGGATCCTCCACCCAACAACATAACATGTTGAGAACCTGTTTACGCATATC
Source organism: Ambrosia x helenae (assembly GCA_030844895.1). Lineage (NCBI taxonomy): Eukaryota > Viridiplantae > Streptophyta > Magnoliopsida > Asterales > Asteraceae > Ambrosia > Ambrosia x helenae. Next base: position 74,096 of record JAUTDX010001162.1, read on the forward strand.
ATGTATTTTATACTCCGGTCTCTGGGTTCAAACTAGTAAATGTTGGACTTGAGTTATCATATTTTAGGGATAAGTTAGAGTAACTATCTATCTACTTCATTCTTCTTATCTCTACATTGGTAAAAAGAATTTTTAGACTATGATAATTATGTTGTATTGTATTATCTCTATCTCTATATATAATAAGATATCTAGGAACAATTTACTTCCTTTTTTTGTTTTGCATTTTTTTCTTATAAATCGGGCACCAGCACGGAGCAAATTCAAATCATACACTGATCCTAGATTTAGGTCATGTGCGTACCTTGCTAACAGGTCCGATGCAAATATACCGGGTGTTCTCGTCCTCATAATGGATATGTTGCATAACAGTGTTTAATGCTTTTTTTCTAACCTCCGACAATGGCCATCGCATCAACAGAGGTTCAACAATCTTGTTCAAACCACCCCATATAATGCCTTTTATTATAGGATGAGGGTAATACAAATCTTCCTGCAACCAACAAAAGAGACAACTAGCTAGTAGATCAGTTATTATTTCAAATCGTTGACATCCACAAATAATAAAAAGAGTTACCTTGGCACACTGATTTCTTGCTAAGTCCCAATTGACTTGGTGATAAAAAGTCTTATATAGCTCTCTTCTTAGTGATAAAACAATAGAACTTATTGGCCCGACAAACCTTTTACCATATAAATACGACATTGGCAAGTATACCATCCTTGTGTGGCACCACATTCTTCCTGCATTATCGAATTGCATAAAACAAGAGTAAAGTTTATTGTCGTCTGCTATAAAAAAGTAAAAAACTTTAAAGTCGAAGAAAATGGAAACAAATTAACCAACCTGGGTGTATAGGAAGAACGTATGGGAGAAGCCACATTTCTGGTGGCAAAGGATTGTTTCCACTCCATTCATACACCCCAAGTACCTATCATGCATTTAAATATGGCCCGGTAAGTCTTGAACCACACACCCTTTGATCAAGAACTTTCACGGATAAACAAATGAGTATCACCAACGGATAGAAGTGAGAAAGTTAAATGGATTAGAGTCTTACGGAAAGCCAGAATTTGCCCCATGTGGGTATGTGTGTAACACTACCATGATCAAGAATCCAATTTCTTGCTTTTGTCATGGCTCCTTCACCACCATCCATCCCTTCTCCAAGCAACCTTAGGCTCACATAATTCAAAGCTGTACAAAACATGGTGCTGTGACCTTCAATGTGCAAACCCCATCCACCATCACCATTCTGCATGTGAAGAAACACCGGTTAAACACTTGTATGGACAAGCAACATAAAGAGATATTGTATTGATAAGCGATCAGACGGTTACACAAGACTCGTTATAAGTGAATACAAATGTTTCGACTATAGTTTTTCCTTCTAAGCTATTACAAGAATTCTCTAAGTGTTTATTGACGAAAAACTGAATCCTCTTCTCCCGTGGGGGAGAGAGGTATTTAGGCTTGGAAGGTGTCTTGTGATTGGCTCATTGGGGAATGACAGCTGTCTTGCGCGGGTCCCACAAGGTTGACAACCGTTGGGGGCCTTATCGTTGTCCTTCTGTGATTGGCCACATGTCCTTTGCAATCGTCATTTCTGTCATTTTCTGTACTTTGTACCTGCCAGGAGATCGTGAAGCAGGGAATGGCAGCCTCTGATTGGCTGCACGTTCTTTTCCTTGTCAGGTCATAGCTGGTATGTACTAAGAAACGTGCGCAGGCTTCCAGAAGCTTTATATGGTCAGCCTGATGTCTGCCGCGGGAGATCTGGGGCTGCGCGCATGCACGAGTACATATCTCTTCAGCATGCATTGAGGAATCCATTAGATAACTTTTAGCATGTTGTGACCACAAGTATATGTAAAATTTGGCTGCTTAATTCCATGCATCTCCGCACACACTTAAATGTTCTTTTGTATTACTTGATTCTCCAAAATGAAAAACTTGTGGGATCTTTAAGATAAAAACTTGCCAATTTTTTTTTAATATTTCTAGAACAGTTTAAATAACTAAAAAAGTACTGTATTTTTTTGTGAAGCAAAAAATGCAATTCTTTTTTGTTTACCTGATGGTTGTAAAGATAACGCCGAATTTCTCTTACGTGCTCTATGGACAAAACTGCGTCGTTTGCTCCCATAACATGCAACCCAATGACCTGCAACACAATTTGAAGCTTTGTTATATATACTACTTCTTTGAGAACGCTTTAAAAAACTGTAAACGGTAATAACTAATAAGAAAATCATATCATTCATGATTGCCTTAATATATGGACGATATATTGGTCAATTTATTCAAGATTGGACTTCCTAAATGAGAGACGTATAAATTCGTCACCTCAAGATAAATTCATTCTGGCCTATACATATCTCTATAATCCATAAGATGATATTTTAGGTTTAGTACTTGCAACACATAAATGAGTTTTTAAGTATATTATGTGATAATGTGATATATCCTCTGCTGAATACAACCATGTTACTTAGTGTAACAGTATCGATTAGGAGAAGATTAACATGGATCATTGTGACACTCTAGGCAAATCCCACATCGGCTGTGGACAGGAGAGATTCTTGGTTCATAAGACATGCCTTGCCTCTTAAATCATGAACGCGTTTTGGGCTTAGTTGGCTGTGGAGCACATGAAAACTCCACAGTTAAGTGTGCTCAGGTGAGAGTAGTACTAGGATGGGTGACCTCCTGGAAGTCTCCACCAGGCAACCAAGAGCAAATCCTTGAGCTCCTGGATGGACATTGGACAACCAATCGGAGGCAAATCGAACAATATTGGTGGTGAGAGGGGCTGGATGTTACACTCAGAATTGATCATGTGCATGACACCATCACCTTTTACCTAGATAACCTCATACTTTTTTGGTTTAAGGAACAACCCAACCAAAAGTGAATTGTGAAGTTATTCCAGTTTTGAACTACCGCAGACTTGTTTCATTGTTTTCAACTGAGCGACAGACCCAACACAACTGACAGATAAGCCGATGTTAATAGCAGGTCTAATTCCGTGATAAAAGCGCTTTGTTTCCGAACAGACTTGTCCATCGGAACTGAGGATCACATTAGTAGGAATATAGGTTGATACGTGTTCGGCTTGTATTTCAATGACGGGTAAGGAAGGATATGATCACCATTTTATAATTCTTTGAGCCTTTGAGGTAACTTTTGTTTAGTTTGATATTAAGAAACCAGGCCTACTCCTGATAAATGTGATAGCCTTAGTTAACTTCTTATATCATATATTCATATGCCTTTAAGATTTTCACTACTGATAATATATCAGATTATCAGTAGTGAAAATCTTAAAGTAACTTCGATAAAACTAAAAAGAAGCCCAAAATGTTAATTTTTTTTTCATTTGAACCGTACCGGTTTAGGGAACTCGAGTTACCAGATTAAATAAACTAGCGAAAGCACTCATGAACAAACCTTAGGCTAGTGGGTGTGGAGGATGTCTCTTTGCCACATAGGATGTCACCTAGGATGGGTAGGTTGTTCTATTTTTTGGGCAAGCCAAGGGTGTGGAGACAACCCTCCCCCCTTTTATTATTAATTAATTATTAAATTCTTAATTGGCCAAAAATTAAATGCATGCTCCTCATTGGTTCGTCCCTGGTGTCCTTGGGGAGACGGGAGAGACGGAGACACACCCGGGGGCGGTGTTGAGACGAGGGACGGGGCATAAAGTGCAGGGACCGAGAGGTGGGGCGTCCCTATACCCATCAGCCTTACGGTTCTAACCAAGTTGAAAAGACCAGCAAAGAAACTTTGATGAAAATTTTAGAAAGTTACGTTTTAACTTTAACTGGTTTTATAACCCGTAGTATGGCCGATGATTTGTGAGAATCATGTTTTGCTGAGAATCCATTTGATCATCTCATCTGAATTACTAAAAATTAGATTATAATTTAAAATAAGAAAGTTAAGCAAAATTAACTATCCAAAACGTAGATAAAAAATGATGTTGATGGATGAACCTACAAATATAAAAAACATATGTATTAATATTATGACAGTATTTTAATCAGTCACATGCTCTCAAATATCATTAAAAAGTGTCATTGATAATGTTATTGTTATCTATTTTTTTGAACAACGTTAATTTATTTTTGTTTTCATTTTCTCAAATTTGACCATCAATTTTTTGAACAACGTTAATTTATTATTGTTTTTTGTGGAGTGGGTTTATGAACTTGTATCATGTGCATTAATAACATGTAAACCACAAATGATATAATTGCAAATTAACTATCCAAAACGTAGATAAAAAATGATGTTGAAGGATGAACCTACATACATAACATAACACATATATTATAACACATATATTATGACAGTATTTAATCAGTCACTTGCTCTCAAATATCATTAAAAAGTGTTATTGATATATTATTGTTATCTATTTTTTTTTAACAACGTTAATTTATTTTTGTTCTCATTTTCTCAAATTTGACCATCAATTTTTTGAACAACGTTAATTTATTATTGTTTTTTTGTGGAGTGGGTTTATGAACTTGTATCATGTGCATTCATAACACGTAAACCACAAATGATATAATTTTAAATGTAACTAGTAATTAGATTCGTGCGCGTTGCGGCGTGGGCGTGGGTACATTGCAAACATCGAACGGATTTATCCCAGGATTATGTAACGCGTTAATCATATGAAAACCCACATTTTGACGTATGTGGTTTTCCCGCGCTTTACCCGCGGTCGTTGCCCTACGACGTATCAAACAAACAAAAACACCAACGTGATTGCATTACGATGATGGCATTAGTATCAGACTTTGTTATACTCTTATATAAAACGCTGATAGATGTGGTGAACACCGGGTAATGTTGAAGCCATACATGAATTAGTTCTTACAAGTAATAAAGTAATGAAAAATTACTAAAGTATAAAGCACATGTTATACAGTATATACCACATGGCAATTTCAGACGCTTTTACTTTTTTTTTTTCACAGGGTTTGATTTGCATATTGTCTATTACCTCAGGGGCTTTTTCGTTAAAGCTTCATTTCATAATTATAGTTCGAAAAATAATAAATAGACAAAACACGACACACTTTGATCCACACAAAGCGTAAACACAACGTTTCTCTCTCTCTCTGTCTTTGTGAACTACATCTGCAACTACCACAACCCAACCACCACCGTAGTACCGTCGCCACACAGTACCGCGTCTCTCTACCACTCGCTCCCCAACGGTCCTAGCAACCATCAACTCCATAGGCAATTTTTCTACTATATTTGTACACCCCAATCAGCCCTTCGCACCCTCTCTCTCTCTCTCTCTCTCTCTCTCTCTCTTCTTTGCTAGGACAATCATCAGACACCCTGACCGTCAACGGAAGAATGATGGGTCACCGTAGTCAACAGATCTGGTTCGGATCAAGACATGCAGTAACGAAATTTGCCTAGTCTTCATCAAAAACTCAGCTAACTAAGGAAGCGTAAAGAAAAGAGGAAGAGAAGATGCGTAAAACGGTAGAAGGAAAAGGAAACCGGTTACCGGGAATTGAGGTAAAGAGCACGCATCAAAAGGTTGTACAAAAAGCATTGACATGTAGTACTCAAAAGACTAAAGAAGACGGGAGGAGGGAAGGCCACGTGAAGGCGGTGACGTGGTTCGACCAAGGATTTTAGCAATAATAAAACCCACCGACGGCTGAAGACAAAAACCGGTAAAAGAAAGAATCCAAATGGAGACGCATTAGATAAAATGAGACGCGAAAACCAAGGGGGCTGTGGTCGGCACCGACGTTGTGTTTTAGTATATATATATATATATATATATATATATATATATATATATATATATATATATATAGGGTCAAGATCCTGTACAAAAGGTGTTTTGTGTGAGAAGGCTAAGAAGAAATTATGACCATTAGATGAGTTTAATCTAGGGTGTAGATTAATTAAGTGGCAATCTTGTAATTAGTGTATAATTTTATTAATTGATAAGACCATTTAGGGGTAGGATAGTAAAATACATCAACAAGACCATTAAACCATCTCCTTAATTTAAGGAGATTTTCTATAACTCTCTTTCTCTCTCTCTATCTCCCTCCTTCTCTCTCTCTCTCTCTATTTATGATCTGAAACATATCCCCCCTCTCTCTTCTTCTCTACCATGGGTTCAAATGGGTGGTTAACATGAGCTTAAAACACGGTTCGGATGAGATGTTATAACACAATGTTTTGATAAAACACAATAAGTTATTGTTGAGTGGTAAAACACACGGGACTGTTAAACACACAAAGTTGATCGGAAGATGATTAAGCACACTGGATTGTTGAGAAGATGGTGATAAAACACACGGGACTATTAAACGTGGGGTGTTTTATTTTCCTGTAAGCTATGAGTTTCTTAGTGGGGTGTTTTATGCTAAGCACGACGGTGGTGATGAGGTGCCTGCATCTCTCTCTTTCTCCGGTCTCTCTCTTTATATATACTTTCTCTTTCTACTGCTCTCTACCTCTCTTATGTTCTCGTAGTTAAGAATGGGGAAGCGGTGGACGAAAGTTTAACCTAACAATAAAACACTCTATTAAGAACAAATAGCTTACATGAAGATAAAACACCCCGCTATCAGCCAAAGTATTGTCATCCTAAAACACCGTATAAAACTTATGTGGAACCAAATGGATCACCAATGATATAGAGATAGAGAAAATTAAATATGAAATCTTGATGATCCAATAACAACATAGCACACTTTTATGTTCTCGTTATTAAAAATGGAACACATAGCCCTCTTTATCTGCACATTTTCTTGCTTTCTCGTAACAGTTCCTTTTGACTTTTATATCTAGATCCATCATCAATTCTCCCAAATAAATAACTTATTAAAAAGCTTTTAGGGATTTTGCCGTGATTATGGTCTAATAAACCCATGAATCCCTAACTTTAGGTGAAAGATATTATGCATGGAAGTTACCGTAATTACGATTTTAATTTTTTTTAATAGTCGGTCAAAATTACTAAATTGCCCAAAGACCTTGTGCCACGTGTCGTAACGAGAAGCCTTCTCACCCTTCTCACATATTTTGGCCTTTGTACAAGAACCCTTATCTATATATATATATATATATATATATATATATATATATATATATATATATATATATATAAATACATAGTTTCAATAATAATAAACTTTGGCGGGTGCTCTTTATGATAAACACATACAGGATATAGAGGAGTTGTTCGATATGACCCCGCGCCAAAAAGCAGTTTTTGCTTGTCTCAAGGGGGCTCATGCCTAGGATTTTTCGACTAGTGTGCCCATTGAAAGTCTTGAGCAACGGATGTCAGTAGTTGAATACAGAGCCATCCTCAGATACCGGCTCATGATTATTTTTTCTCTCCCGACGAATCATGCCCCATTTGTAAAAAAGGTTGTTTGGATAGATTTGGCGAGCATGCCCTCAACTGTAAGGAATTTTCGAGGTTCAACTATAGTCATGACTGGGTTAGAGATGTTTTATGGGATGTGCTTAGGCGTGCCGGAATCTCAGCCAAGAAAGAAGCGCATGTTAACTTTCTGACTGATCCGCGAGAGGGAAGAGCTACCCTGCGTCCTGCGGAAGTCCTTGTGTTTGGCTGGGCAGGGGGTAAGCATGCGTGTGTCGACCTCACTGGGGTGTCCCCATTGGTGGAGCTGAGAGACAGTGGCTTCGTTCCGGAACGGGCAGTTTTGAATGCGAAAGCTAGAAAGATTGCTAAGCACGAGGCAACATGTTTAGAGAATCAGCACCTGTTCATTCTGTTTGCCTTTGACACATTTGGATCCCTAGCCCCTGAGGTGGTTCGCTTTTTGGAGCGAGTGCAGAGCCCAATGAATCAAGGGTTTGTATTTAGTAGAATAGGTTTTGCAATTCAAAAAGGGATAGCGGCGCAGCTTATTGCTCGCTTACATCCATATATAACTTGAGTTTTACCGGGATTTATTATAACTTTCACTTACCATAAAAAAAACATTAATCTGTATAAGTTTTTTTGTATGTTTATTCATCTTATATGATAATTTAACTACATAAATCAGTTTGCTAACAAAGTATTTGTTTATTATACTAGGTTAATTAAATTTCTATAGATAAACAAATAAGTGTTTTTGAAGAATATTAGAAATCTAATCTGCATGGTGTTTGTAGTGTTTAGTATTTGTGGATAAAAAAACATTACTTTTTTCTTAGAGTTTTTTTTGATAAAATGGTAGATTTTTTCCAAAATGGTAGATTTTTTCCAAACTTCTTACCAAGCCAGGAAGGAGAAACAAAGGACCACCATAATCAGCAGGCCAACTCCCCTCCTCACCTTGAAGACTTGAGTAGAACCTCAACGCTTTCTTCAACGTCTTCACCACAACTTCATCATCATCATCATCATCATCATCATCATCATCATCATCATCATCATCATCATCATCATCATCATCATCATCATCATCATCATGTTTTGCTTCCACTGCTTGTGATTTTTGAAGTCCACTACTGCGGTTTTCGCTTGCAAACTACATTAATGATCAACCTGTACGTTAACCAAGAGCTACAAATCCTAATAATCATGAAAGCTTTATCGTTTATTAGTGAAACGAAAACATTACCTGAAATCGCATCAAAAGATCAGAACTATGCTTCACATTCAACTTGTTTCTTGTAAATTCTTCTCGCATGGTTTCGATTTGTGATCGTTCCTCAGGAGTCCCTGCACTTGGATCATATTCCCAAAATTGTCTACCGATATGATGATTTACACTTGTGACACTGCTGTCTTCATCACCTTCTGACAACTTAAGCTTCCACATTATTGATTTCCTCGGCCTTTTTAGACTCTGAGATCTGCAACACAGAAAGGGAGGGGAAGGAGATGAGGAGCTACAATATGAGGGGTGTCAACTTTTCTACATGAGGAGTATAAGAAGGTGTGTGTGTGTATATATATATATAAATATTAATGTTTGATGGGTCTCCAAGTTTCCATTAAAATACATGGCTTTTGGGTAGTTTTTGAAACATTTTTTGAAAGTGATCGTCTAGTTATACTAGCGGATATGATGATGATTTCGCAAGCTTCCAAATAGCAATGGTGAGGTGGCAAAAACTGAAGGCATCAGCTAGTTGTACTAGAGGAAGTGGTGTTGACCTGACCAATTACTGTTCACATCCACTAGTCTCACCAGCGGATCTCACCAAAAGCTGCTACATCACCACTTCCGCTAGCACATCTAGCGGATGACTTCACTTTTTGCCACCTAATTTGGAAGTTTGCCAAATCATTACCACATCGATAGTATGACTAGGGATCACCTATTTTCCAAAAAGTTCAAAACACTACCCGAAAGTTATGCACTTACATAGAGATCCACCAAAGGTTAAAAAAACAAAACAAAACCCTCTATAATCTCATCACTGTAGCATTTGTTGCATACAATGTTTGCATCACCTTATCTTGTGGGGTAATTATATAACCATAGGATTTTATTTTCCTCCATGATCGATGTTTTCTGACATTTGATCCACCACGTCTTCTAAACTTGACACCTTTTGTTGTACCATGGACAAACTATCCATCGTCTTTGTAGCAAATACCTGATAAATTCATTTAGTAATAAGTCAATTAATACTAAATGGACTAGTTTAGTAATTTAGTAAGAAATTGGTCATCAGGTGATCAGATTGCCAAATTATCCCATTTCAGCAATACATAAGAGTACATACATTACCTAAATGGACAACCAAACAGAGTACCTTGCTATTATGATATTAGAGCTATTAATAAAGACTAATAAACATCCAAAACAAGCCAACCCAAATGTCATATACTTAAGAGTATCACACTTGAGTTCTTATAGATAATTAATGTCGGATTGATTACAAACATAATACTGTTGGAATATTAATCTAAATCTATGAATAAAATGATCTAGGAGACTGTATGCATTAGAATTACTTTTGGTGATCTCTAATCCATCTCACATATTCCCCACTTAGCTATTTTTGTTTTAAATTCAACACATTTATTTATAAAACATTCGAATGAGTTTACAAAAGATCTTTTTCTTAATAATTTATGTAAATACATTACTAAAGACATAAAAGTTAGGGGTATTGGATTTAAATAATCCAAAGTTTGGGTCATTGGCCAATAATAATCCGAACTTTAATGTTGGACCAGGATAATCCCAAGTGAACATGTGGGTGTCAAAAATGAACCTCGTTAGTTCAAGATGACGTGGCTGCTGAGGTGGCATGCTCACCAACACTGGCATGAATGATGACGTGGATGCTGATATGGCATGCCATGTCATCGTCCACGTAAGCGTGAGCATACCACGTCAGAATCCACTAACTGAGTTAGTTCTCAGTTAACAAAGATTTATTGTCGGCCAATATGTTGAAAGTTGGGAGCGTTGTTGGGAATTTTTGAAGTACAAATTATTGTTGGCCAATAGGTGAAAGTTTGGATTATTAAAAACCAATATCCCTAAATAATAAAATAATGATTATGGATCATCTCTTTGTTTGAAGAAGATGGACACAGGACTCCATTTTTTATTTACGAGTTTTTTCTCAACTAATTATGTGTATATATTTGTATGCGTAAATACGAGTGTATTAGTAGTATACGTCTTTACCTTACATACACCAAGATGAGTGACAGAGCTTAGTAAGAGAGGGTTGTCGGCAATAGGAACAGTCACCGGAAAACGAGCAGGTTCGCCGTACAGATGTGACCGGCCGGGAGTTACGGTGTTTGGGATTGCGTTTTGAAATGGATTTTTAGGGTATTGCGTTTTGAAAACGCAAATAATCAGTTTTTAGTGTTTGGGGTCGAGTTTTAAAATAGATTTTTAAGCTACCAAAACGCAATAATCTAAAAACACCTTCATCCCTGCTTTCCAAAACGTATAATCTGTCTTGAAAATTCAATCCCAACGACCCTCTAACAAGTGAAGATAAGATAGATAGTCGTGGTAGTGTTTTGTTTTTGGGTTATGACTTATGGTCGAGAGAGTCCTAGATTCGGTTACCTTTTATATATAGCCAAGGTTTGTTTGTGCATGTTTTTAGTGACTTAATGGTAAGCATCTACGTGGCTACTTTCTATTTGGTATCAAGAAGTTTTTTTTGAATGGCTGACACGTGTAATGTTCAAGGCAACGTGGCTTCAGTTATGCCACTGACTCATTGTTTCTTCCTGCTGCGCGCATAAGTCTTCAAGACTTTATTTATGTAGTTATTACTTATTAGCATTTATCTACACGCTTATACAGACAAAGAAATGAACAGTCTACACATTTATATAGACAATGAAATGAACAGTAGATGATGGCATTTATGTTATTTTATTGGTTTTTTCAAGGGCAGTGTCGTTATTTGGTTTTGTGGTCCTTCTCTTTCGCTAGCCCATCTCTCAGTCCCCTTCACACCATCATCGTGATCACCACTGACGTTGCATCTTTTTCACCAACGTGTCGTATGCCTACGTTGTGTGTTGCTTTTGTAGAATTGTATGGTTCAATGCTTGATTTCTATTCCATTAGGTAATCAATATATACACAAATTACATTCCCTATTTTAGGGAAGAGATAAATACAAATTAATGATAAACATTATCTATAAATACAATATTCAAATATATAATCTATTAGCTTTGTTTTGTGATTGTTTAGTAGAAATTCGGAGTTGAAGAGGAAAGATCTGACGAGAAAGCAGTCGGAAAAAAATCGTAGATGATAAAGAAAAACGGTGTTGAGTGCTGATTGTGGCAGTGGCGTCTAGTGTTGGTGGTGTTGGATGGTGGTTAATGACGTCTTGGTCGTGGTTGTGCTTGACTGGTGATTATGGCACTGGCGGTTAGTAGTTTTGGTGTTGGATGGTGGTTAGTGGCGGTGGTTTGGTGGTATTGTTGGGTGGTGATTGTTCGTGGTGGTGCTGGGTAAGGCTTTGTGGTGGTGGTAGAGTCAATTACTGCATTTGCTATAAACTGTTTACTCCATTTACAAATACCATTTACCCCATTACTCCATTAAAACTAGGCGTCGTTTTTATAAAAGCTAATTTCTATCAGAACCTATATTATTAGTGTGAAGTTCACGGGCTCGGTTAGCTATCTAGGATTTCGTACAATCTCTATATATTGTAATCATCTATTGAATTAATGATCAATCAAGTATGTTATCAATCTTACATGGTATCAGAGCCAAGGTTCTCTACCGTCTCCACCGTGTTATACACGAATAGCCAAACCAGAGTCGTCGTCGCTTGAGAAAAACCCTAGACAGGGCGGCGGGCTGGCATTGCCGCCATCACCTCTGCACGGCGTGCCGTCGCTGCCACCGTCGCCGCCCTGTCCATGATCTTGTCCTTTTCGTTGTTTTAGTTTCTTAATCTCTTTCTCTTTCCTATTTTTACAAAGGGTTATTAGATTTTATTACTCCTAACTATCACTTTGACTACTGCCACTCCTAACTTAACACTTTGTTTGTTGTGTCACTCCGGAGGTACTTGCCACGTCAAATCCACGTTAGTTCCACGTCAGATCCGGAGTGACACAACAAACAAAGTGTTAAGTTGGGAGTGGCGGGAGTCAAAGTGATAGTTGTTAGCGGCAACGGCCAACACCATATAGTTGGGAGTAATAAAATATATTGGTTGATTCCTCAAGTTCGTCGAGCGAAGAAAACCGGATTTTTGTGAACGCGGTTTGGGAAGCGGCACAATTAATTGTGGCGGAGGAAGACGAAGAAGTGAGCTCGCACCCACGAACTAGGCAAGCGGCCATAAACAGAGATCGGGAGGGTAAGTGTATAATTTTTGTTCGAGTATTTTATGTATATCTCAAATATTTTTTTAGAATGTATATCTCAAATATTTTTTTAGAATGTATATCTCAAATATTTTATGTTTACAATTTTTATCGCCACAATCGTTATATTTATTTACAACATACGTGTAGGTGCACACGAGCGATTAGTAGGAGATTACTTTGCCGATCAACCGGTGTATACGGATGAGATGTTTAGGCGCCGATTCCGAATGAGCCGTCGATTGTTCGTACGTATTGCCGATGATTTGGCCAGTTGTGACCCGTATTTTACATTACGGTACGATGCTAGAGGCAAACGGGGGTTCACAACTTATCAAAAATGCACGGCAGCATTGCGCCAACTAGCTTACGGGACATCATCCGACTCGTGGGATGAGTATTTACGTATGTCCGAAAGAACGTCACGTGAATGCTTGTATAAGTTTTGCAAGTGTGTTGTAAAGATCTACAGCAAAAAATATTTGTGAAAACCAAACTCCAATGATATCCAGAAATTGTATCAGTTCCATCACGAAAAGCATGGTTTTCTAGGGATGCTCGGAAGCATCGATTGCATGCATTGGCCGTGGTCGAATTGCCCTAATGCATGGCGTGGCATGTTTTATCGAAGCGATCACGGTCACCCTAAAATAATCTTAGAGGTTACCGCGTCACAAGACTTATGGATTTGGCATGCATTTTTTGGTGTTCCCGGATCGAATAACGACCTTAATGTCCTTAATCAATCATTTGTTTTTGAGGATGTTAGAAAAGGTACCGGTCCGGATTCAAATTTACAGTTTCGGGGGTTGAGTACAAGCACGGGTATTATCTTGCGGATTTAATATACCCAACCTATTCTACACACGTTAAAACTGTTAAGCACCCTCCCGATGAAAAAGAAAGAAATTTGCTAAGTATCAAAAAGCGGCGCGAAAGGATATTGAACGAACATTTGGGGTTCTACAAGCAAAATGGCACATCGTCGCAAAGCCGACACGTGCTTTCATGGGCGTAGCTCTTAAGGGGCGGGGAGGGGCGGCTGACCCCCCCCCCCCCCCCGAATTTTCACTTATAAGTTCCGATTATATAGTATTCGTATAAAATTTTTTTGGTATATACGGTTTCGACCCCCGAAACTGGTTTTCGACCCCCCCAAAACTAGTGATTTCCGACCCCCGGTGACTTCCGACCCCCCGAAGTTTCGGGTCAAGCTTCGCTACTGCGTGCTTTCACACCAAAAAAAAACTGCGTTATTGTATGTATGCTTGTATCTTGCTGCATAATATGATCATCTAAGACGAAGGCCGAGCTATTTGTGAGTACGATGGAAAGCGGTGTAGAAGAATACTATTCCGAATGACCCAGAGCAACAAGAGTTAAACGAATTCTCGTTACGTAATGAACACATCCATCATCATCTTCAAGCCGACTTGATCGAATATATTTGGAACAACGGACACGACGACTAGTATTTACTTTCGAATGTTTATGTAATTTTAGGATGGTTTGTAATTTTTATTTTATTTTTAGGATGGTTTGTAATTTTTATTTTTTTAGGATGGTTTGTAATTTTTTTTTATTTTAGGATGGTTTGTAAATTTTTTTATTTTAGGATGGTTTGTAATTTTTTTTATATAAAATCTAGTATTTATTTGAACATTATTTTGTTAATTTGTTACTTTTATAAAACTAAATAAAATTAATATTAGAAATAAAATAATAATAAATGCTTGAGACATGGGAGTGTTGGTGTCTCCACACCCCACTCATGTTTCAAGATGCTTGAGACATCCACATGGTGAGATGGCATCGTACGTGACACTGAGACATTATATTTTTTGTGTCTCCACACCTTATAGCCTTAGAGGTTGTTTTTTTTACTACATCAACGTCCAAGCTCTAATTTCATACATAGTAAAAAGGTATGACATGCGGTAGTGTGTCGTCAACCAAAACAAATATGATTTTGATATCTTGGGTGTTTATTATAGACCGTTTTATACATAACCAAAATGAAATTATAAAACATGCTATCATCATCCCAAAGGTCAAATATAATATGTATTGGCATTATAAATTCGAGTTACTTTACAATTCTACACTATTACAATGCGCAGTACTATTCGTTAGCTTAAAAAAACTATTTTATGTGCTTAAATTTAAGTACATTTTAGTATAAATTCAAGTAGGTTTACGTTTTGACGTATATTTTTCTGAGTAATGAGTCATGTTGAATATAACAAGTTTCCGTGCTTATTTTTATGTATGTTTTTAGTTGGTTTATGTTTTGCGTTATTCCTGTTTGAAAACGAGTGGGTCAAACATTTTATTGTAAAATTTCAGGCTACTTTAAGTTTTGACACCGTCGTAACGCGTGGTGGAGCAAAACACTAGTTGTTATTATATAAGTGTTTAATAAATCCAATATACCATTTAATATTTCTATTCTTGTCATACTTTTATTTTTGTTTTTTTAAGATAAACTTCATTAAAAAATGCCACAGACGGTCCTCAAAGCAAGGACCCCTGGGCACAAAAACAAATTACATCAAGTTCAAAGGAGAATTACACCAAACATTCCAATCTATGCCTTTAAATCTTGATCTA
The DNA here is from genome assembly GCA_030844895.1 of Ambrosia x helenae. Classification (NCBI taxonomy): domain Eukaryota; kingdom Viridiplantae; phylum Streptophyta; class Magnoliopsida; order Asterales; family Asteraceae; genus Ambrosia; species Ambrosia x helenae. The sequence goes on from JAUTDX010001162.1 coordinate 89,551, forward strand.
TACCGAATCCAAAAAAACGATATTGTTTTTATGTGCTCCACGACTTCAATGGCTCTCCGTCTTTTATTGTTGAAAATTCTATTGTTTCTTTCATTCCATAATGTCCATATAGTGGTAACCATAATCCCTCTCAAGATGTGTCTATTGTCCTTCGTAGTAGCTTGAGAATCTGCCAACTTCAAAAGATCCGAAACTTCAAAAGCCAAAAAGATGTAGCTATTGTCATACTTTTATTTAAACCTTGTTTATAGGGCTTATTACACAAGAAGTAACGTCTCTTTCTTGGACAACCGTGAAACTCACCCTAACATTTCAAGGGAGTAAAGTAAGATGACATTAAATAAACAGAATATGATGCATTGCTTGATGCAATTTTTGTGAATGCTTCTGAACCACCTTTTCGTGTTCTCCGGTCGTTGTTCTTAAACCATGTGTAGTGGTAGCGAAATTTCAAGCCTCACAATGGATCATTGGGTGACATGTGACATCCTAATCACACATAGGGCATTATGGGGCTTGAAATTAAAAAATGGGTGTGGTGGTTTCTAACCCCACAATGCCCTTTGCAATGATTACCCAATTGTTATTTATTTTATTTTTTTGAAAATTAAAACAAATAATACAAAATAAAACACAAATAACACTAAAAAAGACAAATAATACTAGAAAAACACAAATAATACTAGAAAAATACAAATAATACTTAAAAAACACAAATAATACCTTCATCGGAACGCAAGTCATGTGCGTTGATTATTTTTTGAGACGCTTGCGGCAATTCCTAAACGGCGTCCTGAAAAAGCTCCTTAAAACTTATTTTTTTTTATTTAAACGGCCCTTAAAACTTAAATAACAAATAACATAACAAAACAAGTAATAAACTAAAGTGAATCTATTCCTGTAACTAACATTTTCAATTGTATAATGGTATTATTATATATACTAATTAGAAACAGTCGGTGCAACAGTTTTCAATGGCATACATGTAATTTACAGTGTGAACTGGGGGCAAAACGATAGTTTTGCCCCATCCTTACTAGTTATTCACTATTGGTTGTTGTATTTTATTTTTATTTTTATATTATTATTTGTATTAAGTTCTTATTCCCTCTTGGTGCTTTTACATTAAGATTTTATTATTGTTTAGTGTAGATGTATTAATTTTAGTGTTAAACCTCTCGAGTTACATCACGTAATTAGTAAGATGTTTATTTTTATTAGCGTATCGATAATAAGTTTTTTGTGTGGTTGACGCCAGTGTACGAGCACGATTTGTTTAAATTACGACGTACTTTTGCGTATTTACATTTCGTCATTCAGAGACGAGCTATAGGACAAAAAATCGACATGTAGATACTATTTGATTAATGTTACGAGTTATTTTTTTTCTTTATCCTTTATTATTGTGTGCAATACCGATCCGCGTCCCCATCGTAAAGCCGTTTAGATTAAAGCTTACATGGTCTATGTTAACGCTTCAATACACCATGTAACAACTCTAATTCTCGTTTTTATTTAACCTAATATAGTTTTTTTTTTTTTTTGACAGGCAAACACAAACAATCTTATTAAATCACCCAAAAGAGTACAAACATACATTCATACAACCGCCAAACAGAAAGACTGATTAGCAGCTTAGCGAGAAATTAACCGAAAACCAAAACCCCACAAAACAGTGCAGCCATACATAAAACTTGCAGGTCTGCTGGTTTCGTCCCTCCCCCCTATAAATAGATTATATCATGAGAAGTCAATATCTTCAAAAGCCCACCAGTTCGTCATTTCAATTCCTAGCACTTTCGATCTCTTTTTCATCCACCAAAACGAGTTTTCTTTGATTTCTTCTAGCATTCTTGACACCAACGTGTCTTTGTTGTTGAACACTTTTTCATTTCTCGCCACCCAAATTCGCCACAAAGACATTAGAATCACCGCGTAGGTCGTTGCCTTCCATTTCTTCGTTCCCTGTAGATTATTCGCCCACTCAAGTAGCATATCAATTCTGCAAATTTGATTTGGAGGCTGAATTTTGAGCCATTTACATACATGCCACCATATCAACTTTGACCAGAAACACTCCACCAAGACGTGATCGACTGTTTCTTCTTCATCCTCGCATCTTTTGCATTGAACAGACCCGACAGTAATCCCTCTCGCCGCGAGATTGACTGCAGTAGGAATCCCCCCGCCATAGCTCGCCACACGAAACAATTAATCTTTGGTAGTGCAATTTTGCTCCATTTAACTGTATTGCTTACTTAACTGTATTGCTTGCTTATATTTATTGTCGATTAGATTAAAACCTAAATAGTCTAATCTTATTCCATCGATATATCAGATAACAAATACATACTCACATGTATCCTCTTATAAACCCCGCCACGAAATGCGAGATTAAATACTAGTTTACAAAATTTTAAATTAAAACCATATTTAAACAAAGTCCCATGATTCACCAAATCCAAACCATTGTCCCCTTTATTTCTGTATTTTTCCCTTGTTCAAAACCTTTCACGTGATTGGACCCATCCCTCACTTTAAACATGAAATCAACCATGTCCCCTCCCTGATTGGACCCATCCCTCACTTAACCGGACTTATTAACCTCAAAACACTGTTCCTCGACCATAGCCATTTCACTAGTAACATTCCTCCTTCAATATCTTCTCTAAAAAAAAAAGAATATAGCCTTTGATGTAGCCGTTGGAGAGTTGTAGGTTTGTGATTGGTGGATGAATGGAGAATTGCAGCGTGAAAAAAAGGACACCGGGATTTTTTTCGTCCATAACGCCACCCAGGGCGGTGGTGTGAGGCGTTTTGGGGCGCGGATGAGGGGAGTCACTCACCCCCAAATCCCGCCCCATTACACCTGGTCTAAGCTTCATGAATGCTAGTCATTGCAGCAGTTAGCATGTCTTGTGTTAAACTATGAAACTGCAGTACCTAGGGTCGGTTGCCTTGACTATATCAGCCGCCAGACTATTAACAAAATGCGCCACATTTGAATCATAAGAAATCTGACTGGGACCAAATTTAACAAGCATGCCATAGGTTCATAAGAGGGTGTTTGGGATTGAGTTTCAAAACAATTTATTGACTTTTGTGTAACCTAAAAGCTGTTTGTGTAATACAAAAACACTTTTGTTTTGACTTTTGGCTTTTAAGGGTGAAAAAACTGTTTTTGAGAAGTTAGAAATCATGGCTTCTGGCTTTTGACTTTTGGAAAAAAATTACAAATCTACCACCCATACAACCAATATTCACAATAAGTTAAACAAAACACTTAAAAAAACAATTTATTGACTTTTTGACGTTTCTCATCCCAAAAGCTAATCCAAAAATTTTTTAAAACTCTTTTTCAAAAAGTTATAAGCCAGCCAATAAGCATTTCTGACACTTTTGCATTTCCAAACTCAATCGCAAATACCCTCTAAAATTACTAAACATAGACACACCAATTTACAAGGGCACTTGGAAGAAAGAAACTGATACTTTTGACTTTGTGAAACAGAATAAGTCAATTGATATCACCCACCATTTGGTGGAGTGGTATGGGGAAATGAAGATAAGAGCTTGAGGCTGTTTGATCTCAAGTTCGAATCCGATCCAGAAGGGGCTTTACTGTAGTGTGCCTTCGGGCGACGGGTTTTTCTCTGAATTGGTGGCTTGATGGATTTTATCCAATGCTAACATACTGGCAGTTTATGTAAATATTTAGTTGGTTGTTAAAAAAAAAGAATAAGTCAATCAGTTAATGTTAATAAAACAGATTAAGGGTGACACTCATTGTAAGACCAAAAATACAGTGGCATTTAAACGAGTCAAATTACAAAACTAACCTAAATAATACTTCCATTTGATCCAGTCATGGCTGGTCGCTAGTTTTGCGATGCAATGAGTATGTTTGTTTGTCAATGAGCTTCTAGCTTCAAGCTTTTATGAAAAAAACTCTTACTCGATAAAATGTCTTGTTTGGTTGAAGAAGTTTGAAGCTTTTAGGTTATGAGAAAAAAACTCTATATTGAAACGCTTGTAGTACTAGCGTTTAAGAAAAAAAAAACTCCTACTAGCTACAAGCTTTTAATGAATAAAATGACACAAATACTCGTTTACCATAAAAAAAATAAAAAAATGTATACAAACTTTTAGTTATCCCCATTTTGGTCATTTTATTAAAATCTTGAACTACTTTGTCAAACATCAAAATATATTTAAAAAGCTACAACTACCAGCTTTGAGCCACCAACTATTTTTGCCAAACATATCTTATGTGGATTCTTCATCATCAAGCTTTTCCTTAGGGCATGTGTAGTGGAGGGGCGTTATGGGGCTTTATGGGAAAAGAGGGTGTAGTGGGAAGGGGCGTTATGGGGTTTTATAAATGATTGGGTAATCATTGCTTAATTATTGTTTTTTTATTTAAATAATAATATTAAATACCTAATAATAATAAAAATAATAAAAGAAAAAATATTAAATTAAAAAACAATAATAAAAAAATAATATTTATTAAAATAAAAAATAATAACACACCCCACCTACCTCTTCCCGTCTTCACACACACACACTTTTACTTCTTCTTCTTCTCCACTTCTTCTTCTTCGTTTTTTCTTCTTCCTCTTCTTCTTCACTTCTTCTTCCTCTTCACACACACACACAAACTTCAATAATAAAAATAATAAAAAGAAGTTCAGAGGGCAACGCCCGTTGTATCCATGGCTAGCGCCACCATAACGCCCCCATAGCGTCCGGGGGGCGGTGTTCCCCGGCGCTATGGAGCCAAAACGCCAGTGAAAGCGCCACCACTACGGATGAACTTATCAACATACATTATAGAATAGGTAAAGGTGGGTCTCATGTATGATCAAGTACCTAGGATGCTGAACCAAACAGTTCACGCTTACAATTATAGCGCTCACCAAGTACTTCAAAGAGAGGCATCACTATATTATTAAATTGCCCCAGGGCCATTGTTTGTGTTAAACCCTAAAGGCATGTGTAGTGGAGGGCGTTATAGGGCGTTATGGGATTAAAATATTATAAAGTAATAGAAAGGGTGTTATGGGAAAAGAAGGTGTAGTGGGAAGGGGCTTTATGAGGCTTCATAAATGATTGGGTAATCATTGCTTAATTATTGTTTTTTTTATTTAAATAATAATATTAAATACCTAATAATAATAAAAATAATAAAAGAAAATTTATTAAAATAAAAAACAATAACAAAAAAATAATATTTACTATTAAAAAATAATATTTATTAAAATAAAAAATAATAACCCACCCCACCTACCCCTTCCCCTCTTCACACACACACACAATTTTACTTCTTCTTCTTCCTTTTCTTCTTCACTTCTTCTTCTTCCTCTTCACACACACACACACAAACTTCAATAATAATAATAATAATAATAATAATAATAATAATAATAAGTTCAGAGGGCAACGCCCGTTATATCCATGCCTGGCGCCACCATAACGCCCCCATAGCGCCCGGGGGCGGTGTTCCCCGGCGCTATGGGGCCAAAACGCCGGTGAAAGCGCCACCACTATGGATGAACTAATCATGAAACAGATGAAATGCCCCCTCAACTAGTCTATCAGAGACATGAAGAAGATGAACCTCTATTTTCGCGCTTATGAGGGTATGGATTCGAACCCCCATTTGACCCCTCAACTAGTCTACAGTTCAAATAAGTTTTTGTTATGTTTTCATAATAAATTGAGGGGTTTTTTTTGCAAAAACTTTTAAGTTAATCTATCTATTTATTATACCTAAAGTATATAAAAAAGATCAACAAATTAATGCAATTTGCAATGATAAATGATGGGCAGCATTGATCAATGATTTTTGGTGGTCATCAATATCATTATTAATGGTCAGTTAGAGTCAATTATGGTCTACCGTTAATGATAGATAAGGGTCAAGTATAATTGATTACTTGGAATTTAACACATTTTACCCTTTGTATTGGTATCTTTTTCAAAATGTTTATCTTCTTATAGAATTATATCATAACTAAATTTGCCCACAAGAACAACTTGCTTGCAAGAACTTCATGTTATGTTTTATCATGTTGGGCTTAGCATTTGCACTCATATTCTATAATGTGAGAATGTTGTAGTGGATTGGATTGGATTGAAGTTTTTAGAATGTACAATTCTATGAATTTATTAGAACTTTTGGTTTGATTTGTGTTTGTATGTGTATAGGATAAAATCAGAAAAGAAAAAAACTATGTTTTTCAGTTTTGTAGGAAATTTAGCAACTTAATATTGACTGTGAATTTCTAGCCGTTTATTTAAATGAAGTGCAATCTGTCAGCGATCCATCGCTAAACATCCGTTGGTAAACTCAGATCATCATAATTGTGCATGTCGGTAAAAATTTTACTCACGCCCAATTTTCTGAGAGATCATCACCAATGATTGGTACCTTTATAGCCGTTTTTCATCACGACTCATGAGCAGTCATTTATTTTATAGTGAAAATGCCTCATTTTGATACGCAATTACCTTATAGGTCATGAAACTGTCGCAAGTGGTATTAGATCTAGCTCTTCATCTAGAGGGAGGTGGTTACTGAAAAGGTGAACATCAAAATATAGCTTGTATGCAATATACCATTACAAAAGACATAAATGTTGATGTAATAGTCAAGCACAAACTTACATTTGTCACAACATACTACTTGGTTTATTTGATTAACATCTTTAAGGTTTTATCAGCCATGCTAGGTTGTGGATGGGTTGAATCTTAATACTCGCTCACGCACATGAAAGAAAGGCGTAACTTGGAGATTGGTGATCAATCATGTATGTACAAGAAGAAATTAGCATATATTTAGTGGTATATATAATGCATATACATATTAGTCCATAGATATATACCCATTTACACAATACACAACAAATGAGATGGAAGACATATATAATGCATATTAAGTGGTGCATTTCTTCCCAATTACATGATTAAGGTATTCGCCAAGAGCCCATATTGGAAATATGTTTCTGTAAGATGAGTAACTTATCATACAGTTCTTGTTAAACACCCCTATAATTTCCTGGGAAAAAAACAAAGTAAATTATATAAAACCAGGATAAACAAGAACATATATCACAAACGTTTATAAACATTAAACAAGATTAATAGTTCACTTGCATACACATGCCATCATATAAATATCTATGTATTGAAGTTAATTACCTGTTGAGGAAAATCTCCATTTTCCATTTGGTGATCAGTGAGTACTTTTGCAGCGACATCAAGAGGCCTTCGATCTCTTTTGGCCTAATGATAACCATGAATTATAATCTGTATATAAGTTCAAAACATGATAAACCAACCATGAATATTATTTAAAAATATAACATGCATACCTGTTGGGCTTCAATGAGAGCTAGCAAAGCCCATGAAGTGTTTGTGATGTGGGATTTGTTCCCAGGGATATTTGTGTATATCTTTTGGGTGCAAGATGTGTAGCTCTCTCCCCAGCCCCCAGAAGGAAGCTGCTTTGAGAGTAAGAAAGCACATGCCTTTCTAATGCAATAGCTAGTTTCATATGTTTTGCCTGCTGCAACCAATCCTTTTATTCCAAACCATGTTCCATAAGTGTAACAAATTCCCCATGATCCATACCTACACCGCGATCACATACATATGCGTCCCATTAGGATTGACAAATGAACCACAATAAAACTTATGCATTGGATAATCGATATAAGCGCCTTTTGTCATTATAGCTTAAGGGATCATGTAACTTTTGGTTAAGTTGTCAATGCGTATAAACGTGTAGAAAAGGAATATTTTTTTAGCGTGAGGTCGAATTAACCGAAGTGCGTGAATGACGATTCTCAGACAATGGAATTGTTCATCTATAAATAAAACGAAGCTTTGCACTTAGTAGGAGATGTGGATTTCAAAATGTGCACTTTTAAGTATTAGAAATGCCCACAAAAGTGTGTAAATGTAACCAATATATATGTTGCAGTGGGAGACAAAGAGAAGAATAACCATGACCCGTCGGGCAGTTGCATGTTCTCAATAAATGTTGTAGCTTTACTGATGCAGGTTTCAATTTCCTCCATTTGATGGTTGGGATATAGTTTCATGAATGACGTTAGGCCTTGCACTACAGCCGATGTACACTCCACATACCTATACATCTATCTTTTAGATAATGATCGAATACATATATAAAAATTCCATGTATCAAGATATGAAATATAGTAGGATGGCAGTATACTGGTAATCAAGCATGATGTCTCCAAATGTTTCAGCTGGATTGAGTACCTAAAATACACGGATATGTTGAGTCTTTGAAAGCCGAAAATATATACAAAGACAACAATATGTATGTGTGTGTGTTCATACAAACCTCTAACCATGGGTAGGACCTCATAAGCTCATAGGAAGAATATCCTCCATTTCTATTCTGCAACCATACACGAGGTAAATTCTTAGCTTTTATTGGTTAAAAATTAAAAAGCATGTGTTGTGATTGGTAAAAACAAAGTAAGTTGCTATTTTTCATAAATTTCAAAGTACATTGCTACTATTTATAAAATCTCTAGAAGTATCCATTAAACAATTTGGGTTAATCGTTTACTTAACAGGTCCCAGGTCAACGGATCAACTGTGGATCATTTGGAATGGGTCAATAGTAGTTTATTTATGCCACATTTATTTAGTTTGTTAATGTTTCAAAGGGTTAAAACGGGTCATGTTTTTCTTGTTTTCAGGAGTCATTTAAGAGCAACTAGTGCATTGGCCAGGTCTTATATATTTAGGATTTTAGGTCATCAGCTGAGTGTGTTTTTTGGTTCTGTGTTCTAAAAATTTACGTTCAATAAGTAAAAGTGTTGAGTAAAGGTTTTGCTCAATTGTTGCGTTTTCTTCTTGCTGGTCGATCAAGGGCCTAAAAACCAACAAACAAAAACACCAATAGTCATGCAAGGAATGTTGAAATCAATAATCAAGAAATTTGTAATAATTTAGAAGGATAAAGAAAAGTCAACGGCAGGAAAATGGCACCAAACTAAGAGCAGTTATGACAGTTAATAGTATGACGGTTATTATAGTTAGTTATTTAACCGTCCAATATGTTGTGTATAAATAGCCACCTTGTGTACAGATTTGTTTGTGTGGAACATATTATTATTGTGTGTGTATTATCTTTGTTCCCACCCTCTTTTTCGTGAGAGTCCTTGCACATCAATATGTGCATACTCAAACCAAATTGTTCACCATCAATGTTTGATCCGTATTAATCCGCAGCCCCATACGAAATCTATCAAGGAAGTCAAGTTGATTAATTTTGTGGACAAAGTAAATTTGTTTTAATATTGTTCTTTTTGTAACCATAACTGTTCTAGAAATATAAAAATTTCTTTAGTTATAGAACTCTTATTCTTTACCTGAAGAGTTAGAAGCAAATTAACAGCATCATATAGACATCCTGGTGCTATTGCTTCTCCAACCAGGTCATATGGCATTTGTGACAACATCAACACCGTCTACCATCAACCGTCATCATCAACGTCATTTATTAATCCTCAACACCATGATGATATATAACTTGTTATATATGGGAAGATGACACTACATACCTTCAAAGCTTCTGCAGTGCAATCAGATACAGGCCAACCATTATCTGGAGTAGAAAATGGCCACCCTCCACGTGTAATGTGTCGGTACCATGATTGGATATTACCCGAACTATTTTCTTTGATCTTCACACAAACAAGGATACACTGATCACTACTTACTTATTCCTTGGTACAAATACAAAATAAAACTTTAATGAAGTAAACCGATCATATACTTGTGATTTCTTGATGAAGCTGTGTGCTTTCCGAAGCATTGAACCATATTCCTTGTCAAGATTGGTTGCTAATATTGCTTGAACAGCAAAAACAGCATCCCACAACTGGGATCCATTGTACCCCTGATCTCATAAATTAAGATATAGTTAAAGCCTTAAAGGTGCAAAAGTTTGGTTGCATTTTTATGAAGAGAATGAGAATAATAACAACATAAAGATAGTGAAGGGGGACATAAAAATAACCTGCATCTTCATGCCATCTTCAGCTATCCACAGATAGTCTTTTACTCTAGACAGGTGCAGTTTATTTACTGTTGACTTTGGATCCTCCACCCAACAACATAACATGTTGAGCACCTGTTTTCACATATCGTATATTTTAAGCTACGGGTTCAAACTAAAATTGATGTAATCATGATGCAGAGCAGATTCAAGATCTAACAAACTCATTCATAGAACAAGAAGAGCATGATTCATGAACTAAAAAGAAGCCCTATTAGCAAAAATACATGAGTCAGATAGTTATCTATCTCTGTTTTAGTGTTTTTATCTCTACATTAGTTAGAGAGTTCTTAGACTTTGATAATCATCTTGTATTTCTCTGTAATTAAAGATATCTATGACTATGAGTTACAGAATACACAAAAACATTCAACAACAAACAATGTTTTTTATGACCAATATTATTCGTTTTTTGGTTTTTAAACATCTATTTTTTCTTATAAATCATACACTGTTCATGAATTTTAAAAATCAAAGCAAACTCGAATCAGGCATTGATCCCGGGTTTTTAAATATTTATTTTTTTTCTTACAAATCATACCTTGCTGACGGGTCCAATGCAAATATATTTGGTGTTCTCGTCCTCGTAATGGATATGCTGCATAACAATGTTCATTGCTTTCTTTCTAAGCTTTGACAATGGCCATTGCATCAATAGAGGTTCAACAATCTTGTTCAAACCACCCCATATAATGTCTTGTATTATAGGATGAGGGTAATACATATCTTCCTGCAACCAACAAAAGAGATAGCAAGCTTGTAGATCCTTTATTATTTCATGAAGACATTTACAAACTCAACTATCTAAAACCCAAAAAAAAGGTTACCATGGCACATTGATTTCTTGCCAAGTCCCAATCAACTTGGTGATAAAGAGTCTTATAAAGCTCTCTTCTTAGCGATAAAACAATAGAACTTATAGGCCCGACAAAACGTTTACCATATAAATATGACATTGGCAAGTATATCATCCTTGTGTGGCACCACATTCTTCCTGCATGTGCGTATATTATCGCGCCATTTGTTGTATAAAACTTGACAGACAAAGAAAATGCAAACAAACAAACCTGGGTGTAAAGGAATAAAGTTTGGGAGAAGCCACATTTCGGGTGGCAAAGGATTGTTTCCGCTCCATTCATACACACCTAGTACCTATCGTGCATGTAAATATGGCTCAATAAGTCTCGAAACACACATCCTTTAATCAAGAACTTTCGCTACTAAACAAATGAGTATCACCAACAGACAGACATAATTGAGAGTTAAATGGAATGGAATCTTACAGAAAGCCAGAATTTGCCCCATGTGGGTATGTGTGTGACACTACCATGATCAAGAATCCATTTTCTTGCTTTAGTCATGGCTCCATCACCACCATCCATTCTTTCTCCAAGCAACCTTAGGCTCACATAGTTCAAAGCTGTACAAAACATGGTGCTATGACCTTCAATGTGTAAACCCCATCCACCATCACCATTCTACATGCATTAAGGAATCCATTAGTTAATTTTTATCATGTTGTACAAGTATATATGTAATATTTGGTTGGTTAAGTCCATGGTTCTGAGGGCGTATCCACTCAGACTTTAGTATTGTTGTATTATAATTGATTCTTTGAAATTTAAAACTTGTTGAATCTTTAACACTGTAGTTTCAGGTGGCAAACATGGTAGCATACTTACCATTGTTCCAAGGTCCGCCCCTTAAATTTTGTTTACCTGATGATTGTAAAGATAACGAAGAATTTCCCTTGTGTGTTCTATGGAGAAAACTGCTTCCTTTGCTCCCATAACATGCAACCCAACGATCTACAATACCAATTTAAAGCTTTGTTACAGTACCAATACTTTTTGAGAAGACCATTATAGACTGATTTTTGAACAACATAATTGTAGTATTAAGGCTAAATTAAACCTAAATTAAACATAAAAACATAAATTAAACCTAAACTAAAACCTAATCTAAGTGCCCCCGGATCATTTGCCAAGCCGAAAAGTAGGGAAACTCACCGTGTGTCCCTGAAATTCATACTCGATCTTGGTGAGATTAACTACCTCGTAATCGGGGGTATTGGGGAGGATTGTTGCAAACTGTTTGGTAGACTGCCTCGAAAGGTCTACATTTGTTAAGGAGGTCTATCCATTTTCGGTTCAGTGAGTCGGTGGTTTGGTTTGCACCTAGGACCACGCCATACAAAGAGCAATTTCTTCTTCTCCGTCGGTCCAACGAACCATCTTCGAAAGTGGAGTGTTAGGTAGGGTTAAAGGGAATGGTGATGTAGACGGTTATTTTGTGGGGTGTGAGAACGGTGGGGCAAGGGTTTTTATAATTGAATTGAAATTAATTAAGGTAAAAAAACAAATGAAATTAATTGCAAACCTACCGTTGTCAAACGGTCAGAGCATAATAAAAGTAATGGTCTAATGAATGAATGTCACGTCAACCGTCAGGTGTTGCCTCACGCCGGTGGAAATTTTGATCGGATGTACCCCACGCCCTATCCCATGCTTGGTACGGTGTGATGGACCGGTGTGGAAGGGCTTCACGGGTTTTTTTCCATCCCACCACACCGTGTAGTCTAAACAAATTACGAGCAACTACTCCTTAGGATTAAGAGCTAGATGTGACAAGATAACAAACAAACTAATAACACAATATATTTAAAACCATTGAGACTAGGACTACATATCCAATCAATCACTACAAGGTTTTAAACTTTTAATCATACAAGAAATTAGAGAGAGGTTCATTCAGGAACCACAACAGTGAGGGAAACCGGAGAATCATTAATTTTACATGTAAAAAACTTATTCTTACATTGATAAAAAATTGATTTTACATAATTTTTTTGGAGCTTTTGCATATAAACTCATGTAAAATTCGTTCACATTAAAAAATTACAAAAACATTTTTTAACAACTTCTAGATGTGTTTATAGGCAAATACTCGAAAAAAACAAAAACAAAAATAGGTAAAAACTTTTTACATTTAAATATGAATCTATTATGTATTTTTTACATGTTATACCTATGGTTCTTAGTTTTTATGTTTTTCTCTTCAATCAAATAATAATATTAAATCATAATTTTCACACCTCTCTCTCTTATTTATACAATATTTATTTTCTCAACTATTTATTTTGATTTCTCCTCTTATTAATAACAATTTAATTTAATATTAATTAATCCAACCGTGTATAATAAATGCACAAGTTTCTAATTAAATTATAATTATATATAAAAAAACATAGTTAATTGACTATTTGTTTATACTAAGTAAATATTACATTAAAGTTTATTTTTAAACAAATATTTTGATGACTATATATGTTAGCCGATTACATTATATTTACTTAATTTATATTATACACGGGTTTTAAAGATATAATATAACTTGTTTTATTAGTATATGAAATTATGTTAGTAGTTGAATAAGTCAGGGGGTTGGGTTATTTTACAAAGGCTACAAAAAATGAGAAGAGTGAGAAGGATACAAAAAACACAACAAATCATGAAATATGACACAATGAGCCACAAAATATAACACAGTGCCAAAAAATATAACACAATACTGAAGAAAAAAAGCACAATGAATTGAAAAAATGACACAATGATGAAAATAAGAAAAAGACACAATGATACGTAAAAGACACAATGATATAAGGCATATTCTAAAAACTACAAGCTAAAACCCCAAAAAAACGAAGACCTAAAAACTAGCGTCGTAAAGTTCGATAAGACGGTTCGAATGCCGCTTGAATGAGTTTAATCGGAGTACGTTTGATACCCTTCCTACGACTTCCTATATTTCTTTCACTGCGTATTTGATCCTAACCCATAAGTCAGGTACTCTAAAAAACTAACTAATAGTTTCATTATCCCAAATATGACTTATCAATTGATCACATCCCATATTTTAATATTCTATGTTTCATTTTCACAAATATAACGACTGGAACTTTGAAACCTTCTTCTTACCAAGCCAGGAAGGAGAAACAAAGGACCACCATAATCAGCAGCCCAACTCCCATCCTCACCTTGAAGACTTGAGAAGAACTTCAATGCTTTCTTCAACGTCTTAACCACAACTTCATCATCATGTTTTGCTTCCACTACTTGTGGTGTTTTAGTTTCACTGCGGTTTTCGCTAGCAAACTACATTCAATTTGTTAAACAAGAGCTCCAAATATCCTAACAAACGTATATGCATGGTAATTTTGTCAATCAATTACTATTAGCGAAAACATGATTACCTGAAAACGCATCAAAAGATCAGAACTATGCTTCACATTCGACTTGTTTCTTGTAAATTCTTCTTGCATGCTCTCGATTTGAGATCGCTCCTCAGGAGTCCCTCCATGTGGATCAAATTCCCAAAATTGTCTACCGATATGATTATTTACACTTGTGACATCTACATCATCTTCTCCTTTCGACAACTTAAGCTTCCACATGATAGATTTTTCTTTTTTCAAACTCACTGATTTGCGTTACAGGATAGATAGATAGATAGATAGATAGATAGATAGATACGAGGAGTTAAAAGAGATGTTGCCAACTTTTATACATGAAGATGACAGGGATGGATGGGTACATAATATAGTCCTTTTTTCCTATTTTATACAATAGTTGTTATAAATGGACACAAAAGAATTAATTAACAACAAACATGTGTTGCATGTGTACACCCGAGATACCATCTATCAAACTGTATTTTATCTGAATATAAGGCCAAAAGTAAATTAGGTTGTCGACTAGATCAATGTCAATGCCTTCTTAATTAATGATACCGAATTGGTGTTTTGTGATTGTTTTTTCTTATAATAATAATAAATTAATATATAGTAGAAAAATCATATCCGGACGAAGCCAATAATTAATTATCTAACTATTTAAATATTAAATAATCAGTTTGGGGATCGTTTTTTCTTCTTCAACGCTACACGTTTTATTTTTTTATTTTAATAGCTTCTAATTCAACACTATTATTCATCGTCAGCCTTGAACACTCTCGACCTCTTCAATCCTCGAATGATGTTCATATAACAATGTGATTTTGATAACGTGTGACCGAAATTCCGTCGCAAAGGAAGATTTAAGTCAAATTCCGTTGCAAAAGGCAGCGGCGGACTCATGAATTGTTTTCTTGATGGACGATCAGGGTTTAATCTAACTTTTAAGGGGTGCGCCAACCCCATTAGGATGTATGCATGTCGACAAAAGGAAGATTTACAAGTTACAACGATTTTATAGTTAGAAAAAAACATGTGCTCTAACACTCATCCTATGCATTTGTTTCAAACAAAATGATTTTTAAATTATGAAAAGTGACCTCAAAGGGTTATATAGTTTGTAATATATCATAGTACATCCAAATCCAAATGTAAAACTAGATTCTGTCACAATTTAAACCAACGTGGATCAAAATAAACTAAAAGGCAATATTATAAAATTGCAAGAATGAATACAGGGACCATGGGAGGAGACCAAATATGACTTGAGTATATTTGGACCAACCCTTGTACTATATGCACTTAAAAAGTGGTATAACAGTGATTGATAATGGCTCACACATTTTAGTACATTTATGAATTGGTGGTTTACTAGATCACCAAATCAATTGAATTATGAAAAAATAAAGTAGGCGATCCATCACCAAATCATTTATAACTAGGATTAGAATTAATTAATTTACACAATAATTATCTAACACACTTCCTAACCACCAAACACGTATAGAAGTTTAGCATGGTGAGAGGGTAGCCTGGCTCAAAATCAGAGGGGTCCCTTTGTGTATCTCAGATGATAAAGTCCTCAATGATATTGGTAACCTGTTTGGGACGGTGGTGAAAGAAGCTCGAGTGGAAAAGTTGGCTTGCGATAATTCTTTTCACTTCATAGGTGTGTTGGTTAATCATGGAAAAATGATACATGATGTGGCTTGCCTAAGCTGGAGGGGCACGTCATACAAGGTGTGGGTGTCGGAGGTGGATAAAGAGTGGATCGGGGACTTCGTTCTGGAGATGAAGGAGGAAGTAGGATGTAATGTGGATACCGGAGATAGTCATCAGTCACCGGAACCGACGCCGGAAAGGAGTCAGACACAGGGAGATCGGAACTCTAATGTTATGGAAAGTAGTAATGG